>CAOGCB011214904.1:0-23530 GCA_948266635.1 Cnidoscolus chayamansa | reverse complement strand
TACCTTAGTCCTAAAGGATTTTATTACAGCAATCAACAACTTGTCCCCTACAATTTGTCTCACTCGCTGTATCAGTTCCTGCCTTGAAATTTTCTTTTCCTGGAAAGCAAAACATACAAGATATGAGCCTCATACTGAATTGTTAAAATTTCCCCCTAATGTTTCTGTCCAGAAACAAATGCAACTTAATTACTTACTCTGTTATCTTTATGGTACTTGTCAATTATACGAACAGTAGCTGGAGGCAAGAACTTTGAAAGTGCAGTAATAAGAGTTGGAAATGGCATCCATGGTGAAGTTGGTACTCCTGCAGATTCTCGATTCCTAAAGAACCCTGCCGCATTAAGCAACCAAAACAAATTATCATCAGATACAGCTATCAAAACTAAATGATAATTTATTTTTGCGTTCTTGAGTTTATTTAGATCCTTCATTCCTCTGTAAGTATAGAATGCTCAATTGCGTACCTTTCAAACAACAAGGAGCCTTGAAACTGACGACGTACTCGGGCAAAATAAGAGTGTTCATGTGGTTACTCCACACAATATACTTCTTGGGAGATGATAAATTGTCTATCGCCGAATCAAACTCCTCAGAACTCGGATGGCACTGCTCAGAACCAGGAGGCACCACCTCTGTGTTACCCAGTATAACACGGCACAACAACAAATGGCGTAGACCATCCTTATCAACCCTCATACTCTTAACACTGCCAAAATCAGAAAACAAGAAATCTTCAGGAATAATTCCTCAATACACGTAGGAGTAATTAAAGAACTAGAAGAAAAAGTGGTGAATTCGCTTACGTTTCAAGAGGAGAATCATCCGGTGAAAGATAGATACCACAGCCATATAATCCATTATTGTCATTAATATGTCGACCGAAACCATTCTTCATGATGTTGCATATCTCGTCTACTGTAGCGCCAAACCATGCATACTTCACATTCGCATTGCCTCGGCACTTCTCCATTGCTTTTGTGAAAATTTGAAATGATTGCTTCCTTGCTTCTCCCATGACGCTAGAGTACGTGTTTCTGTGAACCGCGATGACTGTTGTTTCGTTGCCAAGCGAACTCAGAGCCGAAAGCAACTTTCGCTTGATAATATCGTGGATCCTATTTCCCTCAAAAAGTCGAACCAATTCGTTACCAAATCCTGGAAACTGAGCAAGATTGGCGCCAGAACTGCCACTGTCTCCATCAGAACACATCAACCCTTGATCGAGGAAGGATTCTAAATCCGAGCTTACGCTATCAGTTTGTTCCTCCAATGAATGTTTTGGTAATTTGGTAGAAGGTAACTCCATAGATAAATTATGTACAATCCCATTAGTATATCCCATTTGAATCGACGGGCGCTCCATAATAAATAAATAAAACCTTGATGAATAAGAAATCTGCAATCTAGAGATTCGAGGAAACTATCCTAGATTGGAACTACTATAGAATTGTATAGACAAAACAAATTTTCCCATAAGAGAAGGAAAAAAACTTGAAAACCCAGAAGTGTATTGATAGCAAGATCGAATCTAAAAATGAAAAAAGATCGAATATATACAGAAATACAATCAATGATGAAGTTGAATACTAAGCTGCAAAAGAATCGACCAGAAGTAATAAATTTGTACGCAACAAAACAAAGATAAACTACAGAAACAGATGATCAAAAGAAAGCCAAAAAGAAAAACAGAGACAAAAAAAGGGAAATTTGGAATACAGAGAATTGAAGAGAATATGTTAAAAAGGGTAGTGAAGTAATCGCATGGGATTCGTGTGGAAGTATTTGAATGGGGGACGGAGTCTTGAGATTGCTTGGAGAAGAGGAAGAGAAAGAAGGTGGACAAGTCGAAATTTTAACGACCGCCTCTTTTTTTTTTTTTTAATTATTATTTTTTAAAAGGTTCGGTTTCCGTTTGGCGGTGCGGCGCCAATTGTTTCTGGGCCCGTCGTTTCAGAAAGGGCCTACTGGGTGAGTTCGTTAACACCTCTTTATATATACATATATATATACATCTGAATTAGAATTTATATATATATATATATATATAAAATATTCTCAATTTAATGCAATTAACGAGAAATATAAAATTATCTTTGGATTAAATGAGCATTAAAGAGGACATTAATAATATAAATGCCTATTTCAATAGGAAACAGGAGGCCAAGAATAGAAAAACTGCTGCCAAGCTAACTTGTGGGCTACTCTGGATAAGTGGAGAAAGCAGAGAGTAACAGCTACAAATATCACCCCATTGCAAATATCTCTCTAAACTATATATGCTACAAAATCTTTTTCCCAAAACCAGCGTATAATAACAGTAAAATTTGCTGGTGAAGTTTCATTAGCTTTAGCCTTGGCTACAAAGCCATAAGCATCACGTCTTTAGCAATAACTAGTTAGAAATTTAGACCGTAAGTGGGATAAAAATCCCAAATAATTGACCTGAGATATTAGTTTCTTGGTCCCTACTCCAGTCGGAAAACAGATAAAGAAGGAATCAAATTGGTATGTGGCTGTTGGTAAACGGCTGAAATATTAGGTATGAATTGGGAAATAACAAGTCTTGCTGACTTGTATTTTTCACATGCCAGTTGATATAACAAGGCCTGAAACCTGGATTGCCTTAAATTGAATCCATTTGAAGCCACGTCCCTCTTGAATACGCATCCTTTTTACTCCTTTTATTTTTTGTATTTGCTACATCTTGAGGATGCAAGACGACCTTGATTTCTACGCTCATTTGGGTGCTGGGCTGCGTGTAGATGGGTTTGAAATGGATTTGGGCTCAACAATAAACACACAGTGCTTCATTCAAATTACATAAAATGGTTCTATTTCCAAATTTCTCCACTAGGACAAATCTCATCTTGAACATTGAGTAGAAACCTCAATCCATATAAAACAAGAAACACATACGATACATGGGTTTACGTGTATATTAATTTTGCAAAGGAAAAGACAAAGACGCATGCATGCATACATAGAATTTTTGAAAAAATTGCATGCTAAGGGGTTACATATCAAATCCCTCAAGAAGCCAAACGATACATCCAAAGGGGAAACTTTCCACCACACAATATATGGCATGCAAATCCATTTATGGAACACAACATCGTCATTCCTCAATCTTTTTTTTTTGTCGATACTGATGTTTGCTAGCAAACCAGATCAATATTTTTGCCCTGCAACATGACCATAGAATGATATTTCCAAGCCTATATGGTGGATTAATTAAATGCAACATTAAAGATACAGCTATTTGAGTAGGTTAGTGTGAAACCATCAACTGAAGTCTGAGTGAAGCCTCAAATTTTGCGTCTAGTACTTAATTCATTTGGAGCACATGAATGCAACTGAGTTGTGTACACAGTTTGCACGGGTTCTCATAATACTAACAAATGCTCCACTTGATGTGTTTTATTAAATCAGATCATGTATGATAGTCTTCATATTAGATTCCGACAATGGGATTTCATTCACACTTTAATCCTTCTAATAATAACTATAAAAAGAATGAAGTCTAATCAAAATAAAGATTATGAAATAACATGTCTGAAAACGAAAACGAAAACGATTTCCTCGCAATCAGAGTGTACAAGGCATGCATGCATAAAAAGACAGCAGGTGAAGACCAAGGTTAAAAACGCAATAAGAGACGAGCAATGGTCGGCTTCTGGGACAACTGTAGGACCCAACACTGAATTATTATTATAGCAAAAACACAAACAGTAATCATTCCAGCTCCTGATCAGATACAGATTATTCAAATATAAGATCCTGTCCACACACTCTATCAGATTCGATCATTACAATTTCGGTGTGAGAATGAGAATATCTGTGGCTTTAGATTTGCCTACGTATATATTATATATAGTAACTTCCTTACCGCCGCAGTTGTGCTGGAAGTTGTCGCGCATGCTCTTAATTTTAGACAGTCGTTTATCTACCGCCACAAGACTTAGGAATTTGGAGTTGCCTGATTGTGAGATTCAGATTCTCTCCTCAATTATACTTAATATTGTGATTATAGTGGATCATGATCATTAAAAAACCATTTTTTTTATAGGAGAATTCACATCACATCCATGAAATCAAATTACAAATAAAGTTTTAAAGCATGTCATTCTCCATGTGATGGTGTAAAAGAATACTAATAAAAATCAAGGCACAAGAAGATCTACGACATGGCCTACCATTTACACCTATCTTTCACATGCACTGAGATGGAATCGACAACTATAGGATGTTGTCTATGTATAAAGATACGAAACCATGCTAAGCTGGATATTGTCTACTGTCTTTCACATTCACTTTATTACTTAATTTTTTTTAATCACTAACTATATACATGTAGCTATTGAGATAGTAAGATTAAAACATAACTAAATAGATCAAGAACGATAGATTAGCGGCATGAGAATGTGAACTTTCTAGGCAAAGTGGGTATTATAAATAAATTTTTTAAAAAATGCCAATACTGAATAATTTAGGAAAAGAAAGTTGATGAATTCAAATCCTAAATCAGATCGGACCTATCTTTAGTATGATGGCATCATTGCTATACATATGCGTAGAAAACTTTTGGGGATCATAGGAAACTGAAGGTGGGGGCCATTTGCTTGCTAGGCCCAAATGACTCAGATATTTGACTGCACACTCTACGAGGTCCAGTTGTTTGACCATTATGATGACGACGGAGGACCACACCAAACACCTTACAAGAGATCTGGGAGCATATATGCTCTATTTGAAACCGTTTCAGTCTGAGCTCGAAGGCCGTTGGATACTTCGAAATTTGAAATGACTTTTGAGACTGGGCATTGGATCCATGTCCAGTGTCCCTTCTCCTTTCTTCTTATTTGCCTTGTCTATGTAATAAGATGTATTTTTTTTTCTTTTATAAAATAAACTACCCTTTCTTACACTTTATTTCTGCTGATTAAAAAGATGAGAAAATGTCAAATTTTTATTGAAAGAATTCTGACGCAAGACTGCATGCAGAACCAAAAACTGAAATAAAACGTCTGCAAGGATTTTAAGAAGAAAGGAGAAAAAAAAAAGGTTGTTCGAGCCTATAATGAATCACACATATCGAGTGAAAATGTCATTCCAGTACTGCCTTAAACAAGGTATCGTATGGACGAAGTAAAATATCTTCCAGGTGTTTGACATCAACTCTGTCATTTTCTCACCGTCAGGCAATTAAGACAAGATATCGATGCTGGGACACAAATACCCTATTAGCTATAGGTTGGCAAATCTTTCTTAGCTAGGCGGCCACTAGTAGTAAATATGAATTCCTTGTTGTAGTATTTTCTCGTTAAAAGCAACGTAAAGTTGCATTCACATTCTGCTTTTACTAATCACCAAATGATTAGGAACCCTGTGCATGTATTTCCAAACTGCAAAAATATATATGATTGGAGTGATGATTTAAGAGACTGTGCTTAAAAAGGAAGAAATGATGATTACTGGTAGTGCTGATGAGATCGATGGTCTCATCTATCCTTCATAATATGTCTAGATATATAGTTACCAAGTCCTAGCAAACAGGAGTTAGTGTCAGGTGAGCAGCGGGAAACGTGGGCGCAGAAGCGCTTTATTCACCTGACAGTTGTGCTTTGGGCCCTCTTCCTTGGAGTGTATTCTTGAAGCTAGCTATTTATGTCACTCTTGCCATTGCTTTTGCCCTGCTCTTCATAATGTCACCATCTTTCTTTGGTTTGGTTTGTTTTCCCTCCTTTTCTTTTATCTGAAAGCCAATAGGAACCACCTTGGCTTGCGATTTATCATTTGAACTTAAATCTTTGAGTAATTCTTTTCTGAAAAAAGAAACAAGGATATATTCCCATTGCCTTCTTAAAGTGATTATTGTGTTTCAGTTCTTACAGAGAACCCATATTGCTAAGCTACCTAGCTAGCCATTGATGAACTAATCATATCATCAAATTGTTTATTTATTTATCAATAAGCAATTGGATTTAATATATATTTGATAATTAATGGTAATGACCAAGACAAAATAAATTAACAGGACTAACTCTTTCACTTGGCACACAAAAAGTTAGAAAACTGCAAAACGTGGAGCAAGTGGGTAAGTAGAGGAGAGGAGCACGTGATAAGCGCATGGAGTAGGGAATCGATCCTTTGCTTGTAGGAGGAGAGCGAGTGGGTCCACTTTTTAGGACCCGCAAGTGGAGTGCTATTTTGGTATGCCTTCTTTATCAAAAATATATTTTTATATTCTCCCAGTCTCAGCTGCTGTTACGTCAAACGCCTACCTTCATTGTAGTAACGACCAAGCCCGCGATATCTAACGTATTCCTTCCTCCCAAATCAACGGCTCATCGGATCCCAACCTAGCTACTACTGCGGCCTCTGAACCGTCGATTTTTAGACAGGAGACTTAGTCTAGGATGAGGTGTGGGTGGGCCCTCTGTCATAATATTGGACGGACAGAGTAGGGGTCCACGAAAGTTAAGCCCACCTACTGTGTTTGGACCTAAGTTGCAGAGTCGGAGAAGGAGTTTAGCCTCGTTACCACCTTTTCCTTCCTTTTTATTCACAACCCACACCCCTCCATCCCCTACATGACAATTCATCCACTCTCATTCTCTTTTGTCCTCTCTTCTTCTTTGTCACAATTCACATCTTGTCTTCCTTTAGCTCCATCTCTCCTGTACTCTTGCATGGCACCCATTATGAAATAGAGTGTGCTTGAAGGAAGGCAAGTATTTGTGAACTAGTTGCTATAAATATACACTACCCACCAAAGTATCTCTCGATTTTTTGTTCTTTCTTGGTTTCATGGGTCTTACTTCACTTCAAGTTTGCATGGATTCCACTGACTGGCTGCAGGTAAGCTCTGCCTTTCGATATTCATTTATTTCATACTCTCTGCCTTTTTTTCATTTAGATTAAATGTGAGGTTTGCAGTTCAACAGCTAACATTATGCCCGAGTTTGATTCGGTTTCTTGCCCATGCTTGGTAAGGAAAATGTATGTAATGACATAAAATTAGATGTTGTTTTAGAGTGGAACCTACCTAGTCCTGTATGTTTTGCATTTTGTATAGTCGTTAATGTCATATGAAGGAATGAACCATAAAATGGTTGTGCAAAGGCCAAAAGGGAACTAATTGAAGTTGATCGAAATCAATGTTTGTTCTTTTATCTGAAATATCGAAATCTTTAATGCAGAAGACGTATGTGAAGCTTAAGACTGTTTTCACAAATTTGGAAACCAGATGTATATACATTTTTATTCAGAAGGTTCTTTGGCTTCTGGGAATGTCTGGCATTTAGAAATGCGGTAGTTGATATGTGAGAGGACAGAGGAATAATGTCTAGTCTTTTGGATTAATTATTACGGATATCTTTGCTAGGACAAACATCTATTGTATATTATTTACTTTTAATTTCTTTGCACTCAGCATTATTGAAATAGTGGGCTGGAAATTCTGACACATTTCCTTACAATTTCCTGCTTTCTTGTCAGGGTACGATTCACGAGGAGTCTGGAATGGATTCTTCTTCACCTTCCGGGGATATGCTCACATGCTCAAGGCCGTTGATAGAAAGGAGGCTCAGACCCCAGCTTGACCAAGCTCTGAAGTGCCCAAGGTGTGACTCCACTCACACTAAATTTTGTTACTACAACAACTACAGCCTCTCTCAGCCAAGGTACTTCTGCAAGACTTGCAGAAGGTACTGGACCAAAGGAGGCACTTTAAGGAACATCCCTGTGGGTGGTGGCTGTAGAAAGAATAAGAAAGTGACTAAAAAATCTAATGATCAACCCATTAATCAGAACCCTGGATCATCAGCTTCCTCTTCTCATAATCCTACTGACCTTCAACTTTCATTTCCTGAGGTCCAACTTGCTCACCTTAATAACATACTTGGCACTCATCAAGGGACACTTGCAAACCCTGCTTTTATGGACAACAAGTACAACATTGGCATACTTGAAAACCCTAGGCCAATTGATTTTATGGAGAGCAAGCTGGAAGCTATAGTGGGCAGCTCCAGGAATTACGATTTTATGGGGAATAGTGAGATGGGTATGGTTAGTGGGTTTGGGGACATGAGTCATAATGGATTAGCACCGAATTTCCATGGTCTTTGCTCACCATTTGGGATACCCCTTGATGGGAATAATGGCACTTTCATGGAATCCTGCCAAAGGTTAATGCTTCCATATGATCATCAAGGAAATAGTGATGAGCAAAACACAATTGATGTGAAGCCCAACACCAAGCTCTTGTCCCTTGAATGGCAGGACCAGGGCTGTTCAGATGGTGGGAAGGACACATTTGGGTACCTAAACAATCTGGGATCATGGACTGGCATGATGAACGGCTACGGATCGTCGACCACAACCAATCCTTTGGTGTAATAACTAATCCCAATACGCCTTTGATAGAAAGTTTATTTTTCGTTCTTCTTTCTATTATAAGGTGGTCTTGAAAATTTTCATCGACTTGACAAGCAGCAGCTACCAGCCAGCAGAAGGGAGTGTATGAATGAAAACCTAAAAAAGCTTCCAAAAAATGACTGCCTTAGTATATGTCCGTGTTGTTGTTGTTTTTTTTTTAATGTTCTGATATGGTTTCATCCTTTGCCTAATTTGGTGTCTTTCTTATAAGACACTCAAAGCTGTAGGATTTTGTTGTGGAATATATGGTAGTGTTGTTTCAGCCTAAAGAATACATATATTTTATGTGTTGTGTTGGTAGAAGTTAATGTATGCTTTTGTGGTTTTGGATAAAGGGTAAAATTTAAGCTGGTACTGCCTTAGCTATGATATGAGACATGAAAATTGGAAACTATGAAAAGCATATATCATGTGGAAAAGCACAAATTCTCTTTGGATATGTTGTCTCATTTTCAATGTGGCCCCCCAATTGTACTTTGATTTCTTCTCATTATTGGTTTGGAATCTCATGCTGTCTATTTCTTCTTGTAATCCCCTTTTCTTTATTCTTCTTTCTTTTTGCAATCTTTCTTTTCTTTTTTTTACAAACAAGTTGATCTAACCAAGTAAATTAATATTTGCAGAAATAATAAAGAAGGTTCCTAATATCTATTCATTTTACAATTCAAAATGATCGTTGAATTTACTACTAAAGAAAGAATTCATATATGGAAATAAGAATAAATCTTTTTTTATTTGATTAATGAATTTAGTGTTTTCTCTTAAATTTGTTTTATGATTTATTGTTTCATTGATTCTCGAAACGATGAAACTTGTGAAGTCCATTTGCGCCTGTTCTACTCCCCGGGGAGTAACTAAGACTTAAAAGGTTACAGTTTTATCCCTAAAGATCTAGAAAAGTTCAGATATCCGGCATTCTATGATCCATATGGCCCTAGGCCTCCACCCTCTGACAAAACCATTCAACTTTGCTGAGCTCACAGCTGAGGAGCGACGTCAAATAGGCCCAACTCTACAATATAAGTTAAAGCTCCCCCAAATTTCAACGGAAGGGTCTCAAAGGTGCATCAGCTGCTGGGGCGACAAAGGTCGAAGAGAAGAAGGAGAAAAAAGCATTCAAGATGACATAATAGCTAAAGAAGATAAACACTGCCGGAGGAGTTGCAGTTATGGAGTGATAGCTTAAGCTTTATTGTATTTATTGGTGCTTAATGAGTAATTAACTATTGATTGGTCTCAACCCATGGCATCACAATGTGAGATCTGTTTGTGCAGATAAATTGTAATTCTTTTCTTTATTTATCATTGAAATGATCCAATAATTAATTTTGACTTTACTGTGGACAATTTATTTTCTGGTTGTTGCTGGTGCACGCATCAAGCTTTTACTTGTCGCTTCTTCGCACTAGCATGTGTTTCTATTGGATATAAGGGCTTCTACCCAAGTTCTTTCTGGCATGTTATTTATTGTTGGCAAGCAAGGCTATAATAACACATTGTACCAAGTTGGTGTTTTGGTTTTTATATTGGTTGATTTCTTGATGATGGTGGCACTTCCACAGTAAAACCACACGAAATTCTTGGTTGATGCTGTCAAGTCTTTCAATTGCACAAAGTCTTGCAAGTGTGAGATTGGCTGATCATAGAGGTCTATTTGAGCGTTCATTCTAGAAAGACCCAGAAGGGCCATCTCACAGATTCTTTCTTTTTCGTCCTTGTTTTTCTTCCCTTACGAATATATTATATTCATTAGCCAAGGTATTTTCTATCTAGAAACGGTCTTAGTGAAACAGGCTCACGGTTCATAATCAGGGCTAAAGGGTCATAAACTTGTCACTATAAAGTTAGTTAAAATGTTAAATTTAAATATAATTTATTTAATTAATCGTATTAAAACACTTAATTTTAATTTAAATATATTTATTAAATAAATTATATGAATTAATTTATATAATCAATTTAAATAATTAAATTATTATTATATCATCTATATTATATATTTAATTTATTTAAATATATTATTATTTTAATTTTATAATATAATCTATTTAATATATTAAAATAAATTTAAATTAAATAATATTATTTAAATATATTATTAATATCTATATAAATATTATTTAAATATAAATATTTATAAATCCACTAAATTTATATATATTTATATAAAATAAAATAAATAAAATAATTTTATACCTATTTAAAATTAAAATATTATTATTTTAAATAAAATTTAATTATTCATTAAATTTAATTTAAATAAATAAATCATAATATTTATAAATAAATCATAATATTTATAACATGTATAAATGAATCCATATAAAATATGTTAATTATTAACTTATTTGAATAATGTCAGATTAACTCATTTAGACTTGTATTTTTATATGTGCCATAAACAGATTGATCCGTTTATGATCCAAACACATTTAATATAAATCTAAAACCATTTAACTACATGATGTCGTGTAAACGAGTGAGTGAAAAAAATTGCCAACTCTAATCATAATCATACTTAATTCTCAGCTGTTCCATACGCCGAAGCTGACTCTCCACCTTCAGTACATGTACCCCTGATGTTCTTCCCTCCATATATGGCATTATTTGAAGATGCAGCAGCTCTTGCTGCTCTTCGATCTTGCTATTTTTAAAAATCAAAGGGCTAAAATTTGAAGCTGGAAAAGATATCAGCATACATGACTACTGAATGGGCCTCTTCTCTGTCCTCCTATGAGCTATGCCTTCAGTTTTTCTCTAATCAACCAGTGCCAAGAAATATTGATCTTAAGAGCAATTGGTACGATTGCTCATGAGAAGGTTCGAGTTTAAATGCCTCTCTAGTAATGAATATTCTAGGGTTGGTTCCAGGTCCTAGCTCGAGTTCTCAAATTCCATGAAAGAGTGAACTGTCAGTCGAATGCTGCTGTCCTACACAAACACTATTGAAGGAGGCGGGGGGATGAAATTTTACAAGCTTTCAGGAAAGAATTTTAAACCACCCTCATTTGATCATCGCCATGATCAATCTGACCAACCCAATATGATCCTGTCCTGGTTTCATTTTGCAAAGAGGTACAAAGGATTTTACCAGTAGGCACTAGCACATCCACACATAAAATCAGCTGAAATATTGAAATGAACAATGATATTGATAAATATAGGTCCTTCCATTTAGCCATTGCATATGCATTTAACTGCACAAGTTCTCAGTCCTCACATTAACATTCAGAGAGAGAGAGAGAGAGAGAGAGAGAGAGATCAGACTGAAAAAAGCAACAGGTAATTAAAGAAGATTCGGAAAACAACCTAGACATTTCTACTCTGGTAAATAACCTGACGCAGAATTCAATAACTTACTCTTCCAATTAAGAAGAAGATGAACTAGGCATTGACCTCACCTTTTTCAGAAGGCCTTTGATTTCAGCCTCCAACTTGGCTCTCATTTCAGGTGAGAGATTATCTCCCGATTTTTCCAGCATTGATGTCATCATCTCTAGATTCTGCCTTATGAAGTCAATGGGAAGAGCCTCAGCAGGGATTGGCATTGACGCATGAGAATCTGCAGGTGTTCTGAATCCTTCAGTAGCAGAACCAGCTGAAAGAAGATGGAGTTGGTAATTGGTTAGGGTTGCACCAAAAGGACTGCAATTCTCTAAACTCCTAGCAGCTTCTGCAGCATCGGTACTCGTCACAAAAACAACTTGGGCAGTTCCAGAATCTTTTGACAACTGTATTTCTGACTCCTTCAAGGGCCCGAACCTGCCAAATGTTGCAACCAGAACTTCTTTCGGAGGCAAGGACACTCCTGAAGCAAATGTTAATAGCAGAGCAGTCCCTGGAGCTTCTCCATTAGTCTCCACATTATCATACTTCATGTTTATATCAGGTAAACTCACAACTGATTTCTTTTTTGGTTTTACTTCTTTTCTCCTTTTCTTTTCAGATTTGGCCAACATGCTGGGTTCAGCAGGATTCCCATCTAAACCAGAAATGCTGGCAGCGACTGTAGCCTGCTCAGAAGTTAATTTATCCTTTCTTTTTCTCTTTCTTTTCCCTGGGCCAGGCTTACCTTCGGCAGCAGGTTGGCCAATAAATGGAGGTCCATTAGCCAAAAGACCTGGAACTGCAAGGTTTCCATTTGAAGTTGGTACACTATCAGCAAGCCCCTCCTTCCTATTTTGTTCAGGAATAGTATTTATTGAAAATGGACCTGTCACCTGTAAATCTACTGACAGGGTGCTGGGTGCTGCATTATTTAAACTGACATTTACTGGCTTCTCACTCACATTTGGCTCAAGTTCAACATGGCTGGTCAGGTCAGAATTTTCCATCAACAAATTGGTCATAGTACCACTGCCATTCAAGTCTGGTATGCTTGTTTGGTTGGTGTGTAGATCTGTGGGATCTCTTCCTTGCTTCTTTTTTCTCTTCTTTGACTCATTAAGTGTGGGAGGGCCTATCTCACAAGAATGTTTTACAAATAAGCCATTGGTAGCAATATTTACATTCACATCTGACAATCTATCAAGAGATTTAGTTTTCGATCTACCTGAGTTTCTATTTTTCTCGTTTTTCTGCATCTCCTGCTCAGCCTTGACATCTGGCAAAGTCTGGCTTGTCTCCAGTGTATCCTTTCCCAGCAATGCCTCATTATTGCTGCCAATAACATTCTTGCAATGCATCTCATAAATAGACTCATCATGAAATACTGATATTCTGAACTTTGAAAAGAACCACTCTATCAAATCAAAATTTTCACTCTCATTTGGATACAGACAATCCACAGCTGTGAAATACAGTTCAGAAAGCAAATCGGCCACACATGCATTTATCAACTCTGGGTTAATAGAAGCATCAGTCCCTCCTATAAATTTTCTGAACCAATTTTTCTGAAACCTCTTCGTATTAGATTTAGAAAACAAAAGGGATCCAATAAATTGACCAGAAACTGCTTTTTCATATTCTGTCTCTTGAGAAGCTTTCAGAGCCCTGGGGTCTTCTGTTTCACTTGAAAAGTCTTTATGTTCCCAATTGACATAGGGATATGATAAGTACTTGCTTTTCTTCCTTTCTCTCAACTCAGAGCTCCTTTCCGCTGTTGTTGGAGATCCCAACATACACATCTCCTCCTTAAATGGAGAAGCTGATGGACTAACTTCTTGACCTTCAACTTTAAGTTCAGAACACCTCTTCATCTTTCTCTTCTTGGAATTTGATCCCAGATCATTTGGGGCACTGTTTCCTTCAAGAATGTCATCTTCGTAAATCTCTGCTGCAGTATCCAGATCCCCTCCAAAAGCTGTGGCTATGTCTTCATTCTTCTTATGCAGTAGAACTTCATCCTCTGTGCTTTGTGACTCCCCTTTGGCAGGCCCCAAATTTTGGCCTCCAACTTGAGCATTGACTTGGCTTTTTGCCATTAATTTGTCACCAGAATTGTCTTGGTGATCAGTTGATTCCAGGAGTTGTTCCAAAGGCAACTGATTATGTCCTATGGATTGGTAAAATGCTGACAAAAAATTCTTTGCTACAGTTAACTCAAGCATGTCAAGCTTGGAGATAGTCTGTGCAAGAATTTTAATTTGTGCAAGAAACTTCACTGGTTCAACCTGGCTACATGAAAATTCACCAAATCTGCTCTCTGGCAAAGAAACTCCTCGAATTTCAACAATATCAGATGATTGCTGAATTTGTTTGAGGATACAAGGACAAGTCATCTCTGATTTTAGGCACTTACCAAAATCATCCACTGCCTTGTCTACTGCTCTGACGAAGCTTCTGGCCTTGTTTTGCCCAGTCATCTGTTCAAAATTCTCATGAAAAGGCTTTAATTGAGATGGCAAGCACCAGGTAACATGGCTACTTCCCAAATAACCAACCAACAGGCCGTTCCTCTGGTTTCTCCCCACAGCATATTTTCCTGCTTCTAGTGGATCGTATATCTTTCCAGGCCACCAAGACTGATTTTTGGTTTTAGTCCATACAATATCACCTACATGGAACTTGCCAATTAACTCTTCCATCTCCTTATCACCAACTTCTTTAGACTCCTCTTGACTAACAAACAACCCAGAGCCTTCCACGTCTTTGATATTGCTAGTATTTGCCCTGCTCAGAGAATCAGAAAAATCTACATAAAGTGATATGTTGCCTCCACAAACTTCTAGCTTCCTACCAGACACAGCACCATTAAATCCTAACAGTTCACCCTCCTTCAGTTCCTCATTTTTTGCAGTCTTTTCAACTTCAACTTCCTCGCACACAGTACTACTCAAAGCCACTATATTTTCATTCAATTCCACTACTGTGGAACCCTTTCCTTTCTCAATTGCTCTATCAATACCATCCTCAAGCAAAGAAGTATTCTCGATTCCAACATTATTCACCTCAGCAGCAACCACTGTACTTGCCCTTCCACTACTAGCATCCAAATTCTGGGCTTCAATGCCATCACATGGGTTGGCTAATTCCACATTATCTTTCCCATTTTCTTGTATAGGAGCCTCCAAATTCGATTCAACCACAGTACAATTCTCACCTGAACCAAAAAAGTTGGAAGGCCCAGAAGCTGCTTCTAGATTCATGTTGTCGGGGTTTGGAGGTTCTAGGGTTTTAACTTGAAGGGTTTCTGGGGTTTTATCCATTTACTTGAGTTTAAAAAATGAAAAATATCACTCCAAGCGCTGATAATATACAATAAAAGAAAGAAGTTCATTAACAACTAAACAAAAATGATTGCCATCAAAAAGAGAAGCGAGAAAATAAAAAACAAAAAAGGACAATAGAGAGAAAGAAAGATCAAGAGAGAAAATATATTAGGGAAAAAAGTACCTGGAAACAAAAAGGAGATTTACATTGTGACGGAGGATGTAGAGTAACTAGGATCTGAAGAAGTAGTTGAAGAAGAAGTTAGTTATGATTGCTGGGGTGCAGAGAGAGAAATAGATCATTTAGAGCGGCTGGAAGAAACGAAAATCAGAGAACAAGGGGTGGGGGCTGAAGAAAAGCTGAGAAAGTATATGGGCAAAGAAATCCGGTAATGAGAGAGAGAGAGAGAGAGAGAGGAGAGGCAGTGGGTAATGAAAGTGTCGCGTATATAGAGGTAGTTTTGGGGAGTCGGAACACAGCAGAAACGCACAGAGACACCACAGTTGAGTGTGACCGGGTGGGTTTGATACTCTGGTTTGGTTGCATTGCACTTCACGCACTAGTGCCAGTGTCACTGTGTTTTTTATTATTAAAAAAAAAAAAAAAGAAAGAAAAGTTCCGAAAGAGAGAGTGGGAATGGGTGGACCCTTTTTTATTTTTACTGCATACCACCAACTTTATTAAAAATTTATGTATTTTATTTTATATATATAAATATTAAGTTTATTATTTTATATTAATTGGCAATTAAAAAATGGTTAGAATGCATAATAATAATAATAATTTATAATTTTTGTAACTATTAGTATTAGGATTCAATTGGTAAAATGTAAACCGTTTTATATCATTTATTTTAATTAAAATAAATCTTTTACTGTTATAGATTAAATTTTTTTTAATTAAAATTAACCAATTTGTGACTCTTTTTATATAAAGCATAAGTTGTGAGAAGCAGGATTTCAATTAGATTAATGGTGTTTTTTTTTTTTTTGAAAATGATGAATTTATGTCTTAGTATTACTAAAAAAGTTCAAATTAATAAATCAAATAATACCTAATCATTTAATATATTATTTTTAATATATTAAATTGTAGTTTTATTATTATTTATCATTTAAAGTTTTTAACTATAAAAAAAATGAGTTAATGTAAATATATTTATTTTTTTTTATGTGTCTAACATGCCTTTTAAAAAAAATTATATTTAATATTTTTAAATTATTTAATGAAATATTAAATTTCAAAATACAGGTCATGTTCAAATAGAAATCCAATTTTTTTTATATATATAAATATTTTCAAATATAATTAAAGGTTTTAAATGCATTATTGACTAAAGAAGTGGTAGGAGTTGATTTTTTTATTTTTATTATTATTTTTATTGAGATTAAATTTATTAATGATTAATAAAATTCACCATTGCAACCACCAACTCAATCAATTTTGTATTATCACATTTTCAAAGTGAAATTACACTCTCCTTATAAGTTAAATAGTAATTTTTTATTATCCCTCTCTACATCTACCTCAGGCAGGGAATTGTAAAAAAAAAATGGAGATAGTGTTCATATGTAAAATAGGAAATAAAATATTTATATATATTTATATTAAAATATAATTATTTTTATGTATACATCAATTTTATCTAATAAAATCAATATTATAATTAATTTAATTATTTTTATATTATATTTTATAATTTTATTAATATAATAAATTTTTACTTAAAATTTGTAATTAATAAATTAAATTTAATAAACCTTAAATAATAAGATAATCTATATAAATAAATAAATAAATAAATTCAAAATCAACTAATAAGCCTAATCTACTAAAATTATAATCAAATGCTAATATCATACTCTCCATAAAATATCATCTTTTCTGCTCAACGATGAACAGGAATAGGATGCGCAAAAACTCCTTTAAGGCAAAGGTCCTTTACTGATAAGATTCTTTCTTTGTATTTTCCATATTTCAATCCTATTTTCTGAGAAACATATGAGCATTCATTAACAATTCCAAATCACAATTCTTTCTTCCACCAGTTCATTTTACACTCCAATAATAATAATAATAATGTTTAATCAAATTTACCATTCTTTAGAATATTTTAGCAGATTAAAGGGCAACGAATACATAATTTATTATGGAGTTCTGATATATTTTATTAAATTTCTCTATATTGACATGCTTGAAAGGCATCAGATTAGGTTTCAAACTCATGCACTTTACCTTCTACATGTCCCCGAAAAAGAAGCATTTAGTAGTTTTTGGGCAAGAACTTGATCATCGTTGCCAGCAAAATTGTGATCTTCTTTAAGATTGGAAGACACAATCCGTGCAACCTTCTTTGTTGACAGCAAGCTAGCTCATTCATTGTCATTGGAATCAAGATTGGAATAATTAAAATTTACGCAACCTTCTTTATTGATGACAACACCTATTTCTTGAGCACAAGCTTTTAGGAACTCCAACAATTGACCCATTTGTCCGTTAATCCTGTTCCGTTTTTCTGTTATGCTCGACATATTCATCCTAAAAGGCATGTCCATTGTCCAAGAAGTTTCTTTCTCCTGTTACTTTCCTCTGGCTTCATACTTCCCAGCATGAAAAAAACATGATGACCACAGCCTCAAATGCTGTCAATAGCCTGGTTCACACATGCAGACAATATTGCATAGTTCCCTCAAATTTCTTTTTTCATCCAGCCTCTGACTCCTCACTCTTGCTAGTTAATAGATATTGTTATATGTATATAACCATATATAGTTCAGGTGTTGCATTATGTATAGGGTAGTGAGAATGACGTTGACAAGTTGAATATATTCAATAAACTCATAATGCATCAGCCTGACACCATCTTTGAATCGACAAACAAAATGGGTTAAAAGAAGACGTATTCTACTGCGCTGAAGCAAATTAGAAGGAATGAAGTGGAAGCATTCTATAATCTTTACCAGTTTCAAACTTCCCAAAACGAAGCCTTACACCAACAATAGGGTAATTTCTTTCTTGTCGTCATCCCCATATCTTGGAAAATAAGTCAACTTGATAAAGAGTCCTACAGCTGAAGCATTAAATTACCATAATTGCACATCCCACAAGCGGCCAAGTATCAACAACTCGTAGGTTGATGTCAATATGTAAATTAAAGACAAGACAGTACACATCACGTCCCTTTTTAAGCAAAGATGGAATCATGAAATAGCTAATCTATTACCAATCAGAGGTACGACTGCCAATCTAACCATTGACCAGAAAAGGATGTGCTGACTTGAGAAGTAATCATAGCAATGTATCCATGGTGCTCCCCTTGAATTCTGCCAATTGTTGAAAATAAAAGTCACCTTTTTCCCATTGTCTTCTCTTTTAGGCCTTTACATATGCCGTAACTAAACATGAAACAATGGAAGCTTTGACAGTTTACTAAGAGCAATGTGCTGCTTGTATTTATACTTCCAAAGAAGCTTTCTCTTCAGGGAAAATCATGTAGTAGTCCTAGCGTCTTTATACCACCCAGCTGCTACCAGGAGCTAGCTTCACTCCCCTCTCTGTCATTTCTCTTCTCATTCTTTGAGCTTCCTCATGTCTCCCTACACTGGCATAAATTCTGGCCAATAAAACATAATTGGCAGGATTATCAGGTTCTATCTCAAACAAAGCTCTCCCTGCAATCTCTGCTAACTCCACTTCTCCATAAGTTCGACAAGCCCCAAGGAGGGCACCCCAAGCCTTCGCAGTCACCTTTACTGGCATTTCTTGTATGACTTTATATGCCTCGTATAACCTTCCAGCTCTGCTCAAAACATCAACCAAACAAGAATAATGATCACTGTTTGGTTGCAGACCATAATCTTCTTGCATTCTGCTGAAGTAGTCCAGTGCTTCATCAGCTAATCCTGCATGGCTACAGGCTTTCAGAACTGCTAGAAGAGTAATGTCATCAGGACACACTTTTGCCATTTCCATTTGGCGAAATATTTCAAGAGCACTTCTCGCTTCCCCCTGAAGTGCATATGCTGAAATCAAACTGCTCCATGCAACCACATCTTTTTCCTTCATACTATGAAACACGTTACTTGCATTAATGAGACATCCGCATCTCCCGTAAGCATCTACTAGGCCACTTCTCAGCTGGGGATGTGGATAAATATTATTCCTTATCGAGTAGCCATGAATTTCTTCAATCAAATTCAAAGCTGCCATTCCTACACAAGCACGTAATAAAGCAAGAAGCGTAATGAAATTTGGCTTCAAACTCAACTCCCTCATTCGCCAATAAAAAGCAATGGCCTTAAGCGACCCATCCTCCAACCCTGACAAACCTGCTATTATTGCATTATAAGTGGACGTATTAGGCACGGAGTCCATAGATTCAAACAAACGCAAAGAATCATGGACAAGATTGGAATGCATATAAAGCGATATCATCGCGTTCCAAACGACAACATTTCTCTGAGGAATTTCGTCGAATAGTTTACGAGCTGAAAATAGGGACACGCATTTACCATACATGTCGACGAGAGCACATGCAACGAATGGGTTTGAGAGGAGACCGATTTTGACAGCGTGGGAGTGGACAGCGGTGCCCAGTTGAGGGCGGTGGATGGCGGAGCATGATTTGAGCAGGAGAGGGAAAACATAGGGATCAAGTGAGAGAGCTAGAGAAGAATGCATGTGGTTGAAGAGAGCGAGAGCTTGGTGGTGAAGGCCCTGGTTTACGAGAGAGGTTAGCTGCTTCGTCCAAGAAATCAAGCGGAGATAGTTTGATTTGTAGCTCATCATATGCTCTTGCTGTAATCGGCCGTTAATGTTCGTTAAGGGAAGAGCTATATACTTAAAAATTTTATACTTTTATCACCGTTCCACTGGTAATTTTAAATTTTTAGAAATATATATATATATGAGCTGTTAAAATCAGGTCACCTTATTTAGAAATAGATCAATCAAAGTCGAATCAGAATCTATTAACAAAATAAATTCAATAAAGCAATAAAATAAAGAATCTTAACCAATAAATAACTGAAATTTGAATTATTCGTACTTTTCTCAATCTTATTATTTTTATTATATATATAATTTAATATTTATTAGGATAAAAAATTATAACATAATTTCTTTACCTTCAAAGAAAATAATCAACATAAAAAAAATTTAAAGAAATTATGTTTTATAATTTAATTATCTAAAATAATTCATTCTGAACTAGTTAACAAATAGCATCATGGTAAAGCTTTGTAATCTACCAAAAGTATAAGTAAAGCTACTTCCAATACTTGTACAGTTTCAAATAAAAGAAGTGGAGAAACCATCTGAAGGATGAGATGCTTCGTTTCAACCTAACATAGACTGGTACTCGTACATAACCAAAAGACAGGGAGGGACCAGGGACTGCTGAACTTTAGTGTAGTGTTGTTCTCTTCTATTGATAGTGGTGAACTCATGCCAGACTCCCCATGGATCCAACCACGTCTACTTGAGATCGGAGCCTCAATCTTAATGGTCATGTAACTGCTTCTTTTCGTTTCTATACAACAATTCCTGTTGATCTCCCATCAAAACAACTAAGACTTGAATCTAAAATTAGTTGCCTGTTGATTTTTTTAGCACAAAACGAAAATGAGACATTCAAAATAAGCTCTCAACTAGCTGGTTCATATCTACAGACACAGTCGTATATGTTTCCATTAATCAATTTTTCTGCCAATCTCTGATTCTTCACCATTGCCAGCTGCAATAGAAAGCTCACTTGTTACACTGAGAGTTCATTGCAACACTCATATGGACATGTGGACACACTAATATATACATGAGAAGTTTGTTTACTTGGATGGTGTTTCTCCTCCTGATTTAAAAGGTACAACTAACTTTCCCATAGCCAACACTATAGGAAGCTTTATCCAACTTGGAGACCCTTTTATTTAAGGGTAGAATTAGACATTGCCAACTACTTTTCATATCTAGAATCTAATAGTAAGAACCGTTTAATTACCAGTCCCATTATGAGAAGTCCAGTTATAATGCATTACCATAACATGGAAAATAAGGTGCTGTTATTCAATTTTCACATTGCAAGAGAGACCTTCCAACGAGAAGAAAACAGAAACATATAGTCTTACCTTTAGTGCGTCACATTTAAACCTAGCATTGAAGTTGGTATGGAGAGCTCTGCCCATCCCCTCCAAGATAATCTGAACACACAAATTGTTACAAATTTTGTTTCTGCTGAAGTTTATGCTCAAACAGAAGGGAAAGATAAAAATATAAGGACTTAAAAGAAAAAGGATCATACTTAAAATGATGAATATGTGAAGTAAATGCTTAAAAAGGGAATAGAACATAGGAAACAGCATCATACCAAATCAGCATCCTTTGCAGCAGCAGCAAGCTCAGAGCTGACCTGTCTCAAATCTATGCACGGACTCCCACAGCCATTCTCAACAACCATCAAAGGAACTGAGGAGGGGTTCTCTTTTGCACCATCTAAAGTGTTGATCATTGCATCCACAAGCAGGCCTCCTGCTTCAGCAGCCCTGCGAAGAATGTCACAATGCTGGGACTAGGAGAATCAGTTTTATAATTTTATTACTTCTGTTTATTGCATTAATATTAAGAACAATTAAATATAAAGTGGCGCCACAAGCGTTTTAAGTTTTTGAAGTCTGACGCTTATGTACAAGAAGATTATAGTTTCAAAGTTCCCTATATTGTCCCAGAAAAATCCATGTTCATTTTCATGTCCCAACAAAACAATCAATCACATTGGAGATTAAGGTGAAAAGTACCAAGTCAGCAAGTCAGCATGCATATGGACCAAATCACATTTGAGGATATTAAGATGATCTAAAACACATGCATTAGAGACATAGGTGAAAAGTACCAAGCTATCATGCATATGGACGAACCTTAGCAGCTTCGGCGACAATATCAGGGAGCTCCATAGCAGTCACATCATTTAGTGCTGGAAGGGAGTTTGCTACCAAAACAACCTGCATACCATTACAACTAAATGTTATACATTGTAACAAGTCGAGGAAAGTTGTCACTCAATGAAAGTTGCGCTTAAACTAAATCATTATAGAATAGACAAATTGGGCAAGAAAATCCTAAATGATGATTACTGGGCCAATCCTTTAAAAGTCTTTCACTAGCTGTACAGAGATGTAAACTCACCTCAGTTCCACGTTGAAGGAGTTCCCTTGCTAGGGGAAGCATCCCTAGAACAATGTCAGCACCTGAGTTGTCCACAAAGAGTAAAGCTCTCTTGTGTGGGTGCTGCTTACCCAGCATTCTCTCTTTGAAAACATCAAAATCATCCACCTGAATGACAAGTCAGACAAATAATTTATACCAACATATGATGCAGTCAGGGATTCTCCAGATAAAATATGTATTTTCTTTATTCGAGTACCCGCCAAGGTCTTTGCATTTTGTTGCGGCTCATTCTGTAAATTTCAATAATTGTTCCTTTGTGATAAAGATCCACACAAGCACGAGAGCCCCAGTCAAATATGTTTGCAGCTAGAACCCCCTCAATTAAAGAAAGCAATCTTGTCTCCTGCAAAATAAATAGGATTCTCAGGTAACCAACAAAAGTGCCAGGTAGAGTACCAAAATATGGTAACCAATGATTCCATGCCTCTCCTGTTCAGGTTTATTGTTGTTTTATATATTAAATTAATTCCTTATTTATTTTTGTTTTGTAAATGCAAGTTATCAACCAAAATTAGTCAGTTCACAGTTACAAGGTATTTCACTGGTGCTATTGAAACTAATCACCACTCCATATAAGCAAGGGTAAAGAGGAAAGGTAACATCAAGTTTATGCAAACCTCTGTCATACTATCAAGCTCCATCAACAAGTCAGGCAATACAGCAAGAGATGCCTCATTTTCCCTGTCATCCAAAATAATACACAAAGCAACCATAAGAATATAAGGTGTGACAGTTTGTTGTGCATCTTTAACCAAAAAAAAAAAAGAAGTTTGTTGTGCATCCATAGAGCTCCTTCTAAGGCATTATATATATATATTAGTCAGGTGATAAAGCAAGGCAAGCCTCTTTTTTGTCATACACGTCAAGTGACAACAACAACAACAACAACAACAAAGCCTTAATCCCAAACAAGTTGGGGTCGGCTGTATGAATCCTCTAACAAATAAGCTCTCAGGTAATAACCCAATCACACTCCTTCCATTACTCGGATTTTACGCCTTCATTCAAGTCTATTACTAACTAAATCTGTATCAATATTTAAGGCTCGTAAGTCCCTGTCTATTACTACCTTCCAAACTGTCCTAGGTCTACCTCGACCTTTCTTAGCCCCATCAATCATCAGGTTCTCCCCCTTGCGGACCGTCGCATTGGGAGGTCTCCGTAAAACATGCCCAAACCATCTAAGTCTTCCTTCTCTCACCTTATCACCAACCTCCGCTAC
>CAOGCB011214695.1:0-13232 GCA_948266635.1 Cnidoscolus chayamansa | reverse complement strand
TGCTTTAGAGAGTGTGGAGTAGAAGAGAAATAATGTATGTCATACTCAAAATTAAAAAGATAAGGTTTAAAGAAAGTGTTGTGTACCTGATTCAGGCGTCTTCCACTGCGGAGCTTCAGCTTGATTTAATTAATTGATTTTAGCAATTTTAGTGACCACAAATCAAGTAATAGTGCAACAGTTTATGCACTAGGGAAAGCAGTAAAGAATCGCAAAAAAGAGAGGAGGGAGAGTGATGCCGAAAATTCAAGGCGGGGCCCCGAGAATGGAGCTGGAGGTTGCTTTTTATAGGCAAAATCGGCGCTCCTGGGCGGTCTGCCGCCGCTGCCCGACGGTATGCCGCCATGTGGTGGCGGTCCTTTGGGCGGGATGCCGTCGCTGCCCGACGGTATGCCGCCGTGTGGTGGCGGTCCTTTGGGCGGGATGCCGCCCGGTCTTCGGGCGGGATACCGCCCGACCTTCGGGCGGGATACCGCCCGACCTTCGGGAGGGATGCCGCCCGGTCTTCGGGCGGGCTACCGCCTGACCTTCAGGAGGGATGCCGCCAGGTCTTCGGGCGGTATGCTGCCCGGTCTTGGGCAATGTACCACCGTGTCTGTGGTGGTGGGACGCTGTGTCGATGATTTTTTCCTTTTTCTTGTTTTTCAAGAGTTTTAAGTCTTCAAAAATTATTCCGAGGACACCTTTGGGTCCTGCGCAATATTCTGGTCATTTCTAGTACCATATTGGCATATTTCCGGAGACATTTGTAGAAAAACTCCGATCTAGCCGGACTGTTTGTAGTCCGAAAAATGGACTTTTCGAGCCTCAAAATTCGAGTATTCACACCTTTATGGCCCCTAAACATGTTAATAGGATTGACTTCTAGACAAGAAAAACTGTAGAGCCGAAGCCAAGAACATATTAGGGCACATAGTGCCAAAATGGTACTGTCGAAGCTAATACATAGGTGGAGGGCACAACGGGCCAGTCTATGTGGGGTACCATACTGTAATCCCATAAATCCATATGAACTTATATGCAGTATTGTTAATTTGTGTATGGCATGCCATACCCTTATACTAACCTATTATCCCACCTAAACATATTAGAGCCGATAATATTTTTCCAATACTTTTCATTACCATTTT
This sequence comes from Cnidoscolus chayamansa, assembly GCA_948266635.1. Classification (NCBI taxonomy): domain Eukaryota; kingdom Viridiplantae; phylum Streptophyta; class Magnoliopsida; order Malpighiales; family Euphorbiaceae; genus Cnidoscolus; species Cnidoscolus chayamansa. Next base: position 12,102 of record CAOGCB011214695.1, on the reverse strand, counting down.
GTTGGTTCACTTTCAAATATTGTATATGTTATGCTATTTAGATATGTAAATGAAAAACTTATATAAAACACATCACTTAGATAAGTACGTATATAATGTCTATAAAAGAGTAAGCACCACCATAAAATATTAGATCTAATGCATACTTTTACAATTTTAAATATTTACAAAGCCAAGCAATTGTATCAAGCAAGCATGTCAATTTACGGGACTTCAAGCATTTAAAGCAAGCACATCTATAATTCATTGATTCTTGTACTATTGTGTCCAAATTATGTAAAATGACTATTCCATGTATTCATGTATGCAACATGCACATTACGGTAAAATTTTAGGTCATTCCAAAGTTAGACCAAAATTTCACACAATTTGCACTTTCATGCCCAAACTCGCTAGCATGATTTTTCAACAATTACTATATTGGCCATAATCATTCTATATCAATTATAGGTCATTTATGCAAGTTATTGAATAATAAAGCATTTAAGAACATTAAACATATGATCACATATAAAATGGGACAACAACATGACATGAACTTAGCACATATGCAATAATTTGCAATGTCGAGTTTTTATCCGATTAGGTCAACATTTCAATACAATTTATCATGCTAATAATTTTTCTCTAAAGCATAAAATAATTATACATCTAAGGCAGCAAAATTCACCACAATTTAAGCATCTTTGCATATGCATAAAATTGAAAACATAATACAAAAATTCTGCACTCATTTGGGTGTATCCTTTTTACACATACACTTTGCAATAACATTAACCTAGATTTAGTTCCATTTTGTCCAGATATAGTTACCCTAAATTAACATTATTCTTTTACAGATTTATAGTATTCAAATATCACATTTTTAATGGCAGTCATGGTCAAAATAATTTATCAAAACAAAACAGCCATGTACACACACACAAACACATGCACACACACTTAGACAATACCTAAATTTGGTACCTAAACTCAAAATTTATTCACTCCAGTATCTCCTTTCATTTATACATAATGTTTAGGAAATATTTAGTTCAAGTTTGGCATAATAGACCACTTAAAATTCCTCTCCTAAGTCATATTAAAATCGGCCACAATCCAAAACACAACTAGTATTTTTTTTTTCTTTCAAAATCCTGCATGTATACAACTTTGATTCAACTTGGATCAAACTTTCTCCATCAAATTTAAGGTTCCAGAAACTTATTCACAAACCCTAAGGGGTTATGCAACCTTCCAAATCAATTAGAACAGAACCTAATTCAATGAAAAAAGAAAATATGAAGCAAAGGAACCATGTGCTGCAACCTATGCTCAAAGAACACTCTATCTTGGTTCCAACATCAAAACTCAATTTAAAACCATACCAAACTTGATTTTCTTGTTTTTCCTTATTTTATACTCTTCCTTGTGGTGTTAAGAAGGATTTTTTGGGTGTTGGAACACTTGAAAATCTAGTGGGAAATTGGGTTTGCAAGCTATGCTTAAAAGTTGTCTATACTGGATGGAAAGGTGCACCAACGATTTTGAAGATAGATGAAGAAGTAGCTGCTCATTTTTGTTGTCTCACCACCCTTTTACAATCTCTTTAACACCTTATTAGGCATATGTAAGACAAGGATGAGTTTGGGAACTAACTTGAATGGCTAGGATTAATTTTGCCTGTTAAACTTTTGGCAATTCTATATTGACCTACTTAAGTTTTTCCATTTCTAAATTGCACCATCACTTATCCTTTTTGTAAATTGACTTACTAAGATTTATTTATGTATTATTTAAGTCCTTTTCATGTTTATTTCAATTTCTTTTTAGAAAATTACACTTCAGCCCCTATGTACGAAAGTACACTTACTACTTAGTCTATTTTGCCCTTTATAGGTTTTATCAGATAATTTTAATTGGCAATTTAAAAACTTTGTGTAGCTTATTTCAAAAATTTATTTCCACTCATTAGAATCATATTTAAATTCTCTATCCATTAATGGATTAAAGATTAAGTAATTAGCACCTCGATTTTAAGTTGACACATCAAGCTAGCTCCTCTTATAATATTACTTGCTCGTGCTTAGCTCTAACCTTAAACATGATTATGATCATATTATTGACATTATAGGATTAGTATTGTGTTATAGATAAACTCTTTATCATTGATATTTCAATTCATGCACTCATTGACCTTGGTTCTACACATTCATATATATGCATACATGTCGGGAATAAGGGAAAACTTCAAGTATATACCCTAGCTCATGGGATAGTAGTTACTAGCCCCTTATGCCATAGTGTAGTGGTGTATATAGTCTATAGGGATTATTTGATAGAGATTCTTGGTCATTTTTTCCTTAAGGATCTAATAGAGTTACCTTTTAGAGAATTTGATCTTATATTAAATGTCGATTGGCTGCATAGACATAGGGTGATGGTAGATTGTAGATAGAAGAGGATCACACTCAAGACATTAAAGGATGATTATGTGGTATTTGTGGGTAAGAGGAAAATTATTTAGCTAACATTGTATCAGCTACCACACCCAAATGAATGGTTAGAAAGTGGCGTATGACTTACATAGCCTATATACTTGAGTCCATAGGGGTAAATCCATATATACATAGTATACTAGTCGTTTGTGATTTCATTGATGTATTCCCATATGAGTTGCTAGATTTGCCACTAGATATGGAAGTTGAATTTACTATTGAAGTTATTCCAGGCACAACTCTAATATCCATAACTTTGTTTAGAATAACGCCTGAAAAATTAAAAAAATTGAAAGCAAAATTATAGGAATTGTTAGATAAAGGTTTCATCCATCCTAGTGTATCACCTTGGGGTGCACCAATGTTATCGGCAGTTGAATAAAGTAACTGTCAATAATAAATATTCTTTGCCATATATTGATGACTTGTTTGATAAGCTTAAAGGAGTTAGTGTCTTCTCTAAAATTGATTTGAGATTCGGGTATCATTAGCTAAAAGTAAAAGGGACAAACATTCCTAAAATTGCTTTCAGGACTAGGTATGGATACTATGAGTTATTGGTTATGCCATTTGGGTTAACTAATGGACTTGATGAATCATATTTTTCATCCATACTTGGACCAGTTTTTCATAGTATTTATTAATCACATTTTGATATATTCTAAGACTAGAGAAGAACATGAGTACATTTAATAATAGTATTGTAGACTCTAAGGGAAAATAAGCTCTATGGCAAATTTAGTAAATGAGTTTTGGTTGAATGAAGTGCCTTTCTAGGGCACATCATATCAGCAAAAGGTATCATGGCGGATCCAAAGATGATAGAGGCCATATTAGAGTGGAATCCAACTAAAATATTACTAAGATTCGTAGCTTCCTAGGGTAGTACATGCATTTTGTGAAGGTGTTCTCACTTATTGTTGCTCCACTAACCAAATTATTACAAAAGAATGCAAAATTTGAGTGGACAAATAAATGTCAAAATGGTTTTACCAGACTGAAGGCTATGCTTACAAAAGCACCAACTCTTACACAATCGATATCAAGGAAGGACTTTGTGGTGTACAGTGATGCTTCACAGAATGGGTTAGGTTGTGTATTCATGCAAAAGGAAAAAATTAGTTGCATGTGCATTTAGGCAACTAAAAGTACACTAAAGGAGTTATCCAACACATGATCTAGATCTAGCAGCCATTGTTTTTGCACTGAAAACATGGAGACACTATCTATATGGTGAAAGGTGTTACATCTACACATACCATAGTGAGTTTGAAGTATCTACCTACACAAAATGAATTAAATTTGAGACATAGAAGATGGTAAGAGCTATTGAAAGACTATGAATACATTATAGACTATCACCCAAGTAAAACTAATGTGGTGGCTAACACACTTAGTATAAAGACTTTAGTTACATTGAGAGCTATGAAGGCTCGACTAACACTTGTTGATAATGGTGTAGTCATAGCAGAGTTAATGATTTGACCTAAGTTCTTGTAGAAAATTAAGGAGGCACAAAAGAATGATAAAGAAATTATCACATGGGCGGAATTAGTAAAGAGGAGAAGTTGACACATTACACGCCAAAAGATTATGAGTCCTTATACTATAATGATCTGATTTGTGTACCTCAGATTGATGACTTGAGGAAGACCATATTTTATGAGGCATAAAGCATCCTTATGTTATGTATCCAGGCAGCACCAAGATGTATCAAGACTTGAAAGGAGACTATTGTTGGCTAGGTATGAAAAGAGATATAGCAGATTTTATCACTAAATGCTTAACATGTCAAGAGGTGAAAGTTGAACATCAAGTTCATTCTGGATTACTACACCCTATCCCTATACCTAAATGGAAATGGGATAAAATCATTATGGATTTTGTACAGGGTTACCCCTTACACAGAAGAAACATAAATGCTTAACATGTCAACAGGTCAAAGTTGAACATCAAGTTAATTCTATATTACTACACCCTATCCCTATACTTGAATGGAAATAAGATAAAATCATTATGGATTTTGTACAGGGTTACTCCTTACATAGAAGAAACATGATTATGTTTCGATTGTTATGGATAGATTGAAGAAGTTAGCACATTTCTTACCAGTTAAGACTAAACATACATTAGAGAGACTTGAAGACTTATTCATAAAAGAGATAGTGAGGTTGCACAAAATACCATCATCCATTATATCAAATAGGGATATGAGATTTACATCTAGATTTTGGAAGAAGTTATATGAGGCACTGGGTAGCAAATTAAATTTTAATACAACCTTCCATCCATAGATAGATGGTTAGTTTGAGAGAGTTATACAAATGTTAGAAGATATGTTATGAAGTTGTGCTATAGACTTTGAAGGTAACTAGGAAAGATATATTCCACTAGCATAATTTGCTTATGACAGTAGTTATCATGCTAGTATCAAGATGGCACCATATAAAGCTCTTTATGGAAGAAAATGCATGATTCCTCTAAGCTGGGTATAGATAGGTTAAAGCATATTAGTGGGTCTAGATTTGGTAAGACAAATAGAAGAAATAATGAAAATTATAAAAGAGAGATTAAAGGTAGCATTTGATAGACATAAATCATAAGTAGATTTGAAGTGAAAAGATATTGAATACATTGTGGGTGACAAAGTATTTCTGAATGTTTCTCCCTATAAGAAGATTATCAAATTTGGTAAGAAGGGTAAACTTAGCCCTAGGTTTTGTGGTCCATATGAGATCATAAAGTGTGTTGGACCATTAGCCTAGAGACTTGCATTACCATTTGAGCTAGACAAGTATGTCGGGCACAATGTTCTTAAAGAATGGGTCTACTTATTTTATTCCATCAAAATAAATAATTACAATTGGCAGAATGTTCCTCCAATTCGATGTAGTAGGGGGAAACACTTACAAGGATCGTTGGAAGCTTATCATCTTTAGCAACTAAAGTAGCCTACATGGCCAGTTGGCTTGGTCCTCACAAGGCTCAACTAGTCACTCCCCCCTAAAGAGCCTTAGGAACAAAATGGCTTGTTTGGGGAAAAGACATCACAATGTCTTACCTGGCACCCCCTTCTAAATAATTATTTACAAGGATTTGACACTTTATAATTAGTGCAGAACGCTACATAAAATTTACTCTAATTTCCTATGAAATAAAAAATATTCCATGCTACTAGGAAAATTACAATTTATTCCTTAGGCCAATTTCGGCCAGTAAAAAGGTTAGTTCAAAATGAATTGAATTTGATGGTTAAATGGACTGAAATCACAAGCTATTAGCAATGAAAGTACCTTACCGGATGGTAGACTTTAGCTAAGTAGAAAGGGACCTTAATGAGTTTGAAATTAGTTGAAATTTAAATGACATCTTTAATGTTAAGTTTTTTTTCAAAGTGTACAAAATTTTAGAGCAATTGGAGTTGAGTAAGATATTGAAACAAGATAAGAATCATAGGTAGTCCATAACAATCTACATGAGGAAGGCATGGAAAAAAAGTTAAAATGTAGGGTTAAGGAATTTTATGCTATATAATTTGTTCACCATACTTATTGATACTTTTGAAGGAAAAATGACTATGGATGTTTGATGTGAGAAATTATAATATTGAATAGGTATTCAGGGTGAAAGCATTCCCACAGACCGAGGTAGGGTCGAAAGGGAAAAAACGAAAATAGGTAAGTTACAGATCATTGTGTGACCATGTGCACAATGAAAGTTTGTGAAGTGTGTGACTGTATGATTATTTAAATTGCTATTGTTTGAGACCTGGTGAGCAATTTATTCTTAGTTTGGGGCCACCATATGTATTTTGCCATAGAAGTGTATATTTTTATGCAAGAACATGTGAAATGTAATGTTGAGGTTTTATGTGTTGCTGTAATTATGGGATGTAATTGTGACATTGAATTAATTATGCTATTGATGAATTATATGAGATTGATGTGATTATATAGAAATGTGAACAATGTGTTATGGATAGTCATTGATAAGATAGTGGACAGAAAAGTATAGGGATAAATAAATAAATAAGAGAAAGTGGAAGAGAAAAGGTGGAAAAGGAAAAGGTGGCACGGGCACCACCTAAGCCACCTTAAAAAAGAGAAGAAGAAGAAGAAGAAGTAGAAGCAAGGGACTCTTTGGAGCAAGGAGAAAATTTCCAGCAGGTTGATACTTTATTTTGGTTGATTAAATTCGATTAAATGCACATTATTATTATTATTATTATTATTATTATTATTATTATTATTATTATAGTAGACAGAAAAGTAAAGGCATAAATAAATAAATAAGAGAAAGTGGAAGAGAAAAAGTGGAAAAGGAGGAGGTGGCATGGGCACCACCTAAGCCACCTTAAAAAAGAGAAGAATAAGAAGAAGAAGAAGAAGCAAGGGACCCTTTGGAGGAAGGAGAAAATTTTCAATAGGTTGATACTTTATTTTGGTTCATTAAATTCGATTAAATGCATGTTGTTGTTGTTGTTGTTATTATTATTATTATTATTATTATTATTATTATTATTATTATTATTATTATTATTATTATTATTATTATTATTAAGATAGTGGACATAAAAGTAAAGGGATAAATAAATAAATAAGAGAAAGTGGAGGAGAAAAGGTGGAAAAGGAGGAGGTGGCATGGGCACCGCCTAAGCCACCTTAAAAAAAAGAAGAAGAAGGATAAGTAGAAGCAAGGGACCCTTTTGAGCAAGGAGAAAATTTCCAGTAGGTTGATATTTTATTTTGGTTGATTAAATTTGATTAAATGCATGTTTTAGTAATCTGAAAATCAAGCTTGAAATTACTGTGTTTGAAGTTGAAGATATGGTGATTTGTGATTTTTTTGTAGTAAAGGAAGATGACAATAAGTATTCAACAACCATGTATATAATAGGTTATAGAGAAACAGTGAAATCGTCTGTGTTCTGTGTCTATTTTGGAGGACTAATTGATATTAAAAAATAATAAATAATATACCAATAGAAGTTTGTGAATGTTGGATAAAATTTTTCAAAATACCATTTTACCAAATTATGTCTTTTGAGGCATGAAAATACAGTAAGAACAGATAAAGGTCTAAACTGCCGGATTACTGAATTTCAGTATAGGGCAGTTATTTTTATTTTTATTTAAAAGCCTTAATGACTAGATAAAATTATGAAATATTATATGAAGCTTATTTAGTATGTTGGCTATAGTTATCATGTTTTGAACTTTGTCAAAAACAAAACCTAAACTATTCAGAAAAATTAAACAATTGAGATATGTCATTGAGACTTTCAGGCTAAGCCTATACAAAGTATCAGAAATATAAGTAGTATGTTTGATACCAAAATGGACTCTACATGATCTAAAATTTTGTGTGTAACTTAAATTGTATGTTAACCTAGTGTATATAAAAAATGAATTTGATATGGGTGGATTTGAGTTATAAATTAATTTAGAAAAGGCAGGAAGATATTAATGAGTAAATTAGGCAAATAAAAGAGTAAGGAAAATATTCAAATGATTTTAGATAGTAACCAAATTTGGTAGAAAGTTTCTAAAATGTGTTAAGAAGTTCAATAAAAATTTTAGACCAAAATGAATTGAATTTGATGGTTAAATGTAGTGAAATCACAAGTTGTTATCGATGGAAGTACCTTACCGAACAATAGACTTTAGCTAAGCAGAAAGTAACCTTAATGGGTTTGAAATTAGCTGAAATTTAAATGAAATCTTTAATGTTAATTTTTTTGAAAGTGTACCAAATTTTAAGGAAATTGGAGTTGAGTAAGATATTGAAACAAGATAAGAATCATAGGTAATCCATAAGAATCTATACGAGGAAAGCATGGGAAATAAGTTAAAATGTAGGGTTAAGGAATTTTATGCCATATAATTTGTTCACCATACTTATTGATACTTTCAAATAAAAATGCCTATGGATTTTTTATGTGAGAAATTATAATGTGGAATAGGTCCTCAAGGCGAAAGCATTCCTGCAAACCAAGATAGGGTCGAAAGGGGAAAAGCAAAAATAGGTAAGTTACGGATCATTAAGTGACTGTGTGCACAATAAAAGTATGTGAAGTGTGTGACTATATGATTATTTAAATTGCTATTGCTTGAGACCTGAAGAGCAATTTACTCGTAGTTTGGGGCCACTAGATGTATTTTCCCATAGAAGTGTATATTTTTATGCAGGAACATGTGAAATGTGATGTTGAGTTTTTATGTGCCTTGTTGTGATTGTAGGATGTAATTATGACATTGAATGAATTATGCTATTGATGAATTATATGAAATTGATGTGATTATATCAAAATGTGAACAATGTGTTATGGATAGTCATTGATCATGATGAGCATGACAGCAATGTAAGGGATATGCACATGAATTGTTGAGACATGATGTATGACAATGCATATAGTGATGTGAGATACATACAGCATATCATACATGACATGGTATACTGGAGATGGAGATAACCCATGAGACTTGGGTAAATACCACACGACGTATATATTTCTCGTGAGACTTGAGAATTGCACAATATATACAGATCCATGAGACTTGGTTGGCATGTAGGTATATTTTAGGTAAAGTACAACACATATATTCTCGTGAGACTTGAGTATTGCACATATATGTGGATCCATGAGACTCGATTTGTGTGCTAGTTTCGTGAGACTGGGAATGGATATCTGTGAGACTCGGATACTCCTTATTGATTATAACCAAGAGATTGTGCACAATTAGATTCTTAGATATGGCCATGGATTGATATAAGGATGGTGGGTGCATATCATGAAAGCATCCACGTTATACATTGAACATCATATTCATCACTGATTTATACTATTCATTAAGAATGAGAATGGTGAAATAATGTGATTATATTGTGGAATTTGATGATATCTGATATGAGACAGTTGTTTGTCGATACGCATGATTTAAACTATTGTTATGCATGCCATTTGTATATTATGCGTAACTTACTGGGTAATTGTACTCAACGTTTATCCCCGATAAATGCAGGTGATAGTAGTAAGCATAAGCAAAGCAATCAGTAGACTTGTTGAGTTTTCCAGATGTAGTTGAGCTATGCTTATGACATATATGCTGGAGCTAGTAAGCTATTGTATTTTGTATATTTTCTATTTTGTAACTATCACAGTAGAGCAGACGACAATAAATGTATAAATTATATGTACAGGTTGTGTGAAATGAAAATGACAACTCTGATAAGTATGTAAAATTTATGTAAATAAAAATGTATAAATATTTTATGAAATCTCCATATGACTTTTTAGGGATTGAGTTTTTCTAATGATTTATATCATAATGTAGTAGTGTTAAAAAAAGGACAGGCTCAATTATTAGGAAATGATGATAAAAAATTTTTTATAGAGCAACGACCCGGTATAATCCCTTACAGGTTGATTAGTGATTTTCGATGTCGTAGAGGAAAGTCATTAGTCAGTCTATGGGAGGCATGTCCAGTGAGGGCGTGGCCACAGAGGTTGTGGGTGTCACTTGAGTGATTGGTGACTTGTCATGTCATTGTGGCTTTGATGCTCATGATTCTACACATTAGTGTCTCTTCTTGTGTGGTAAACTCCTGATGGAGGTATGAGTTGCTCACTTGAACTCTCTTTGCCTTTTGATGCGCAATGCTATGGGTAAATGTTTGCTTGTCTTTGTCTTGGTTGCTTCTTCAATTTTCTGCATGTGTGAATGTCGTCAATCCTCGTTGATGTTGTTCACGCTTGAATGGTGCTCTTGACTCTAACTCTTCTTCATGACGCTTTATTCTCCATTGCTCTTGGATCTCATTGTATGTGGTTTTGTGGTGGGGGCTCCTTCCTCTCAATTGTCATTGCTATCTTGCTTGTGCTCGTCTCATTGTGTCCTCAGTTGCTTCTCGATCTCCTTATAGTTAATTGTCTCACAGAAGGTAAATGAGATATTGTTATCTCGTAGGGATAACATAACATTAGGTGTAATGATTTGATGGACATCAAATACTTACACTACTACATCACTTGTAGTTTACTAAAGAATGATAAATTAATTTATGAGGATATGAATCACTTCCCTATTGATATCAATAGTTATTATGGACCCTACAATCCGTTGAGCTATACTGCCCTTTATGTTATTTTGCTTACAGTTTGTTATTCCTCCTGGCTATGCTCCCCCACTCTTGTGCCTCCTTACACACACCTTTCACACCATGTGTAGGGATCTCAAGCCTCTGCCATGCTACTTTCTCGTAGGTGTGGGTTTACATCATGTAATACAACCTCCCCTTTTGGAATGTGATGACTCTTTGCTATCTCACGGTTGTGCACCTCTGCTTGATTGATGACATTGCCAAAGTACTATATTTTATTGTGTTGATTTGTGTGTTTTTGCATGTTTGTGTTATGTTTCACTTGTTTTTCTGTAGTTTTGGGTTAGAATGAGTACAGGTATGAAATCAAGCATTGGAAGGTGAAAATGAAGCTAAAAGGGATTGAAAAGGGTGAGTTTTAGGCTGAAATTGGTCATCATAGAATAGGTCGCGAGTGCGACCTCAAGGCTTCTAGTCGCGAGCTGGAACCAAATGAGACAGTGCCTTTTAAACAGAGGTCACGATCGAGACACATTTCCTCGCGATCGCGAAGTTGCCAAAAATCAGCCAGAAGGTTCTCACGATCGCGACATCAACACTCGCGGTCGCGACATTAGCAAAATTCAAGCAATGGCTTCCTAAGACCAAGTCGCGATCGTGACTCCAATATTCTTGGTCGCGACACGATATCAGCAGTTGCAGAAATGAGTGGCCGGTCGAGGAGTCATGTTGCTTTAAGATGACCAACCGCTGACAGTTGCAAGAACCAGCCAAAACCAGCCCCAAATGATCAACTAACTGCCCCACAACTTCCAAACTTCAATCATCTATAAATTGGCAGAAAAGGGAGAGATTGAAGGAGAGATCTAGAGAGCTATCTACCAAGACAGAATATAAAGAGATAAAGCAAAACTCAAGTCATATTTTGGGAAAAGGCGAGAGTCATTCCAGCAATCAAGTCTAGCAACATTTCAAGAGATTCCTCGAGGTGTGACACCCTCATAGAGGCGAGAAGTGATTTCAGTTTTGTAAATTCCTTCTTGTTCATTAAGATCTCTTAATTGTTGTATTTTATTTCTTTTATTAAAACTAACATTGTACATGTGGATTTTGATGAATGCAATATCGCTTAAAGTTATGTTATTGATCTTTTATTTTATTTTTAATGGTTTGTTTATTCTTAGAAAGAAATTAAGTAATCCATATCAATAACATAACATTTGATTTAAACATGATAATGGTTAAAGCAAAGTGCATGATAAATGTTTAAGTTATTTTGACAGAATTTGACTTGACCTTGTTGAAATAATCAAAGAACAAGTTTTAGGTTAATGTTTTGTTAAAATGAGGAATGAAGTACATTTAGATGTAAATGTATATCATAATTTTAATACAGGCCGAGAGGTTGGTTAAAACCTTATGAATGCATTTAAGAATATTGAATTCTTAAAAACCGAGTTTTGACTAAAGGAAAGATTTACAAAGACATGATTCAATGTTACTTGAGTTGTTGTTTTCTATACAT
>CAOGCB011214563.1:0-17220 GCA_948266635.1 Cnidoscolus chayamansa | reverse complement strand
CTGGTCTTATTTTGATATTATAATTGCAAGCTCAAAGAAGTTTTGTTGATTGCAGCTTTTCTGCAACATCAGTTCTAAAATTAGATTGTAGAAGTTCTAAATTCAGATTTTAGACTGATAATTTATGTTTGTCAAAGTACACAGTCAATTTTTGATATCCTATCCAATAAATATGAGTGTGACTTAATCTTCCTCTTCCCTTTTATCCTAATTTCATTTTTTAAAGGTTCACTCATGCCTAATTCTCTTCTTATTTTATAAAATGTATTTTCACTCAATGGCTTAGTGAATATATCATCTATTTGTTCTTTTTATTTCATAAATTCTAACTTTATATTTTCATTTTGAATATGGTCTCTAATGAAGTGGTGCCTTATCTCTATGTGCGTAGTTCTAGAGTACATGCATTGGATTTTTGGATAGATTAATTGCACTAACATTATCAGATCTTATGGAATATGGTCACACTTTAATCCAAAGTTTTCTAATTGTTGTTTCATCTATAATATCTATGCAACACAACTACTAGCAACTATATATTATGCTTCTGCTGTAGATAAAACCATTGATTTTTATTTCTTGCTATGCCATGAAATAAGTGAGTGTCCTAGAAATTGATAAATATCTGAAGTGTTTTTCCTATCAAATTTACTCCCCGCAAAGTCTTGAGTTACTATATCTTCCTAGGTCAAACCATTCATTCTTAGGGTACCACAATCTAATTTGATGAGTTCCAATTAAAAATCTAAAAATTCTTTTAAACTACATTCAAGTGAGATCCCTTTGGATAAAATTGAAATCTTGCATAAAGATAAATACTAAAATGTATATCTGGTCTAAAGGACGTTAGGTATAATAGAGAACTAATCATACTTCTATATGTCTTTTTATCAATATCCTTAATTTATATCATCCTTAATTTTTATCAACTTATATAAAATAATATAAAGAAAAAAATAAATGGTGAAAGTAGAATTGCAGAGGAAATGATATTGAAATAAATACAAAAATCTTGTTTTCGTAGATCAATATATAAAGAAAGGCACATGCGACCCAAAAAAAAAACAACAAACACGTTTCTCTATCAATTTAAGAATAAAAAAAATTATATTCTATTCTATTAAAAATAAAAAAATCGAATTACTAACTTTAGAAATATTTATTATTTTAATTTTTATAGTTTAATTATTTAAATTTAAATTTTATTTATTTAATTTTATAAAGAGTTGATAAATATTTTTTAGTAGAATTATAATAAAATTATTAAATTTTATAAAATATAAAATTATGTCAACCAGATTTTTTTATATAAAAAGTAATTTGATACAATGTATACAGATCATAGGCGCAAAAGAACTCTAAAGTGAATTTTTTTTTAATTATTTCTTCTCAGTAATACAGAATAATTAGGTAATAGTAACGGAAAGGTGCTCACATTTGATTTGCCTTTGCTTTGCATGTATGCCACGTATCGCATGCCAATTCCTTCTGCCTCTAATGCCTGAAAAACAAATAAAAAATTCTCAATAAAAATAAAAAAAATAAATAAAAGTATAAAAGAAAAAGGTCTTGAATCGGGAATGGTGACCATGTGAAGCGTGTCGGAGAAGAGTGATTGTCCCCGCCAAAACCAGCGAAGCATCAAATGAACCATCCATCAAAATCTTTCTGCTTTGCTTTGCCTTTTAAAAACCCACAAACACAAAAAATACGGAAGAATAACTTCTCCTGTAAACTCTAAAACAGTATTATCAAAGCCGCCTCAATATAATATCAACCCATCTTCCTTCCACTTTCCTTATCCTCTCTGTTCTTTCAACCTTCACCCATCCCATTGCTTTCAAAGCTTGCGTGTGACATTGACCAACGCCAGTGTGAGACTTAGAAACCTGTCGCTCACTCACTTCACCTCTCTACTAACCAAACAAGTTTCAAACTTTCTCCTCAAACAATGCAGTTGGATTGTACTAAATTATTATATTACTGGGTTTCACTGATTCTTTCCATTTCAGGTCTGCATTTGCCCAAATTTTTGTACTTGTTCAAGTGGATACTCATATGCTAATTTCTTTTTCATTTTGGTGGCAATTACAGGTGCTATGTTTCCTTCAATGGTGGATTCAATTGGAATCAACTATGGCCAGATAGCTAACAATCTTCCCTCACCAGATAATGTAGTACCTCTGGTTAAATCAATTGGTGCCAGTAAAGTAAAGTTGTACGATGCAGATCCAAGGGTGCTTCGCGCATTTGCTAACACAGGAGTGGAATTCATAGTTGGTCTTGGAAACGAGTATCTTTCAAAGATGAGAGATCCAGATAAAGCTCAAGCTTGGGTCAAATCCAACATTCAAGCCTACTTACCAGAAACCAAGATTACCTGCATTACAGTAGGCAACGAAGTGTTAACTTTCAACGACACCTCTCTCACCAATGACCTTGTTCCTGCAATGCAAAGCGTCCACACTGCACTTGTGAATCTCGGCCTAGACAAGCAGGTGAGCGTCACTACGGCTCACTCTCTAGCCATTCTCGAGACCTCTTATCCCCCGTCTGCTGGAGCTTTCCGGCGAGATCTAGTCGGATGCGTCACTCCTATCTTAAATTTCCACGCCAAGACTGGCTCTCCTTTCTTGATCAATGCGTACCCGTACTTCGCTTACAAGGGAAATCCGAAGCAAGTGAGTTTAGATTATGTTCTCTTCCAGCCCAACCAAGGCATTGTAGATCCAGTCTCCAATCTCCACTACGACAACATGCTGTTCGCTCAGATCGATGCCGTTTACTCTGCTTTATCATCCTTGGGCTACAAGAAGTTACCGATTCACATATCGGAAACCGGTTGGCCATCCAAAGGAGACGAAGACGAGGCAGGGGCTACGCCGGAAAATGCGAAGAAGTACAATGGAAATCTGATTAAGCTAATTTGTCAAAAGAAGGGGACTCCAATGAGGCCAACTTCGGACTTGAATATCTATGTGTTCGCTCTATTTAACGAGAACATGAAGCCTGGACCTACATCTGAGAGGAACTACGGTCTATTTATGCCCGACGGATCGCCAGCATATTCACTGGGAATCCCCTCAACCGCCGCAGCGAGTCCTAACAAAAGTTCAAGCGGAGGCAGCATCAGTGCTGGAACTCCACCGACGGGGCAGGAGAGCACTTCCACTGGTTACTTGTCCATTTCCGGTGCACAGGTGAGTTTGAAACGGGAAAAAAAATTATTTTTTATTTGTCGTTTGCGTTAAATTTTTCTTAGAATTTGGTCACCTAACCTCAGAATGCAGGCAGTTGCTATGGTTGATGACTCTGTCGTATTTCCTTGGAAAAGTTTGTCGTATGAACCATTGTGGTCCGGATGTTGATTAGGTTGTAGGATTAAATTGATGGGTCATTCCAGTTATGCAAAATTGAATTAATTCAAGTATTAAATTCATTAAGTATTTCTTCTTTGATTTGGTTCGTGCCCAATGGTTCAACTCGATTGCTCTGAGATAAGATATTAGGATGTAGCAGAACAAAATAGTTGACATTATGTTTTATCACTATGGAACCACCCCAATCAACTATCATAACAAAATCATTGTGCACAAAGGCTCACGCGTAGCCTCTCCAAACATTGGCCCCGTAGATAGTGTCCCATCCGGTCTTCTTTTTTCACCCATACAGGGAGGATATGTTTCTTAAGCTTTGGAAAGGCTTTTATTTTATTATAAAGTAAAAATATAGTTACCGCTTTCTTTTTCCCATCAGGGAACGCAGAGGACTTTCATTGGCGAACTCTTTTTTCCATTGGCATTGTTGGTGACCTGTTGGGCCTTTAGAATTCCATTTTGAACAGTGCCTTTAGAGCGCATCATCGAAAGGGAATCAGACGCTAAAGCAAGAGTGACGAAGAGAGGGAAATCTAGAGAGGCGGACATAGGGAATGGTGAATTTCTGTTTCTTTATTTGTACGCTACAAAGTGCAAAGCGGAATCTTTTGGTTAGTTGATCAATTCCTCTGCCTGCCACCTTGTTGGGTATAAATTGCCAATGACCTTCGTTGGGCCCTTTGTTACCCACTTTTGTTGATAATTGTTGTCTTTTAAGTGCGGGCCAACGTTTGGTTAATTGGATTAAAAAGATAAAATTAGAGCAATTAGCGTATCTTTTTGGGGTTTAGTTGACAATAAATTGTAACTTCCTTTTTTGTCCTTTGCAGGGTACTCACTGCTAATCATTTTTTAGGATATTAGCTTTGTTCAAGGGGTAGTCCATTAGATCAGCGATTATTCAATTATTTGATGTGTTTGTATTGCCCTTTCATTTATAGTGGAACGATATTTCCCTTTTTTCCTCCGTTCTTTTACCATGGAATTATCTAATAACCCTCACATATCGTCTTTTCATTAATCCTTGCTTCATATTTCCAGTATTCTGAATTTCTTAACTCGAGGAAAATGAAGTTATTGTCTCCAAATTTCCGTTATTTTTTGGATTTTTTTAAGTAAAGACGGATAAAGAGGAAAAATTGCATTCGCATCATCTTTATCATCCTCATAATAGAGTACAAAAACAAATATACTTGTCCAGTCTCAGACCCTTCCTCCAAAGGAAAATTCCGCTACTCTTCCTCCCCTGATGATCCTAAACCAAGTTGACAGAAATCTTTTGTAAAGTAATTTTAAACCTCATTTTCCCAATCATTAATGCAGAAGGTAACAAGAAAATAGCTACACCCGCATAAATAAGCAGGGATCTATAGCAGCCTAACATAAAAGCAGAGATTCTCAGAAAGAATTAATAAATATTTCAGCCAGCTGATCCTCGGCCCACCTGTTGCCACTTTATGCATGTACAGATTCATCTTCAACTTTGCGAGGCTTGAGATCTTCAGAATGCTGACTAACACGGCTAGAACCATCAGCTTAGTCTTCAGTTTACCTTCATGAGCCTGTATGACCCTGTGACGTCTCTCCTAATCCCACGTTCGTTTCAGTTTCAACTCTTCTGTAAAACAACACATATGCGGCTGAAGTCTTGATATCAGCCTCGTTAACTGGGGAAACACGGCTATCATCAAAATTGTACCATCTATTATCATCGATCAACTGCACAAATTGGTCAAGATTTAGGATCAATTAAATATGTATGGTTTGTATCTCAAGTAATTTCACAGGTTCAAAATGCCTGAACTGTGCAACTCCTTGTATCAGAATTCGGCACAGAAATGGTGTGCAATGAAAAAACAAATAGCAGTGCCTTTCAATTCAAATTGCGTGAATAATTTAGGACTACAGTGTCTGTTTACCTTTGCAAAAGCAGTGTAATGGCCACCACCGAGACCTCCATAATGGTTGCTTATAGCATATAGTTCATACACATATGACCGTCCATCCTTCAGTTTCACAAATTTGCTCAAATCAAGATTGTGAATGGGGAAATCTACATAAGTATCAAGTTTGTTTTTTAGGTATCTGCTGTATGAGAATCGTTTCAAATGAAAAACAAGAATCTCAGGCAACGTCCACAAATCCAGCTTCTTGGTGGCTTGTCTATGTTCTTTACAACCAGGGCAATACCTGCATTGAGGAACACACATTGGCATAAATACAGACAAAGTAAAATATCGTTGGCAAGTCATCATTTAGAATCAATTCGTATATATATATACACACATCTTACCACATGTCATCAGGCCCTAGTGGTTCTTCAGTCAGGAATGCCTCCAAGCATGAAAATAGAGAAACAGCTTCCTGCCGGGTTTTCTTGGCGCTAAATCCTGTTTTATGATAAACCACTGGAAGATCCTTCAGATAGCTGGAATCATATAATTTATGTTCCTTTTCAGTCCAATCTAGGAAAACTTTTATTCGATTTGTTCCAGATTTTATGACATAATCCTTAAAAATTCGCTTGCGGCTTGAATACCGGTCATCTGTCAAAAAGAGCTGGAAGGACAAGTCCTGGCTGGTTGTGTCCTCTGGCTCTGACTCTATGTTGTCCATTGACTGGTCCATTGATTCAAATTGACCATTACAACTACTTGATGGTTCCCCATTAACCTCTGAAAGAAAACCATTTTCCTTGCCACTATGAACCACATTGGATGAACTTGTTCTTCTCAAGGGGAAGAGAAGTCTAGAAGCAGCCAACTCAATATCAGCTCCATTTGGTGAATCATCTTCCAATTGAGCAAGCAAAGGTGCTCCAAAACCCTTCCATCCGCTACCTTTCAGAAAGTCTGGTGCAGACCTACAAAATGCCAAGATCTTTTATCTAGATACCTACAATTGATAGGTGCCATCTGGCAACTTGCTTGACAAACGAACATATGCACACAAATGGTATGAAAGTATAAATTTATATATCACCAATGATGTGTAGCTTGCTATAATCGATCTAAGGCTAAATCATGTGAATATGCATACAATTACTCCCATGGCTAATTCTAAGACCGCCACTAACAGCAACGGCACAGGATTTTGCTTCTCTCCTCAGTAGATAAACTGAGCAACTACAAACCTAAGAAAGTGAAACTTACTTTTCCTGATGAACAATTTCTAGTTTCCTTTTTCCTGTTCCCTTCTGAGAAAGGCGATAGGCCACAATATGTTCTTCATCCTTTATTGAAGTCAATGATTCAAAAGGGTTTTCAAATAAACGATAAATCCTATGATCATAAACCTGCATGATAAATGTAAAACTTCAGTTATTATCAAAAATAAAAACAAATAAAAGAATTTAAAAAAAGCCAAATGTGAAAATAGAAACAATTGAAAACTACTTACTTCTGCCAGCACAAGGCTTTCATCATTTCTCAAACAGCACGCTGTACTCAGTGCCTGAACAAGATCTCTACAAAGACCATTTTTCAATACTGATACAGTATATGGCATAGGAAGTTCGCGTCCATTACCATAAAACATGGTTACTGTCATTGAACGTGTGACAGTTGAAGGTAGTGGCAGTGACAAATACATAAAAGGATCAAAAGTAATTGAAATTTTGCTGCAAACAGGGCAAACCAGCGTTGACTTGTATTGACCCTGGACATCATTGTTCAACATGTTTAAACTGTCAGTTACAATAATACACAAATTCAACATATATAGTCAAAACTATCAAGCTCTTTGGATCTGCAATAAACAGAACCCCTTATGTCCACTACCTGTGATGCAAAATTTCAATACTTGAAACTTAGTGCATCGTTCTGACTGATAATGCTGTTTGCTTTGCTCATAAAAATGCCAAATAAATAACTAACAATTCAACAACAAAGCTAAAGTAGCAAATATGAATTAATATATACATATAAATATAATGCACTCCTTTCCTTTCAGTTCTTCGACATCATAATTGTGCTTGTTAACTGTGTATCAATCAGCAATTTTGAATAATAAAAAACAGCACAACTACAAGATTCATAAGATTCAACCACTGCCACATACCAAACCAGATTCCGTAGGAGCTCACACATAAAACTTTAATACACACAACATTATATGATAATGAGCAGATAAATAATATATAAGATCATATTACTTGGCAAAAATCCACAATTATGGAATCATTCCGAGCCTTGTGATTTCTCCAACACTCATCTGCAACCTCCTTATCTGGACGACCACACCAATCCTTCATTTCAATGTAAGGTTTCTGCTTGACACGATTCAAATCTTCATGCAGCCCATCCAGTAAAAATGCAAGAAGTTCCTAGAGAAAAATAATGGCTCCTAAGCATTCCATATAAAGAATATTTAACAATTATAAACAGTCAATCGACCAGGGAAAACAGAAACTTATCCACATAACTAAGTGTCAACCAGCGGATTATCAAAAAACTAATTAAATATTAAGTAAATAATAGAAGTAAACTTAAGTTTTATTTTTAGATAATTTCACCATTTGTTAGGCTATATTGCTCAGAAAATATAATATTTTCAAAATTTTATATGAAATATTAGAAGTACTATTATTACGTATTTTATATTTTCAACATTTATAAATAATTCACGAAGTAAATATATTTTTATAATGAGCAACTATCTTCTTAATATTTATGATATATTAATCATATACTAAACTTTAAAAAAAATAATTTTATAAAATCTATTGCATTACTACAAGAAAAAGCCAAATAACATCTTATTCATTGACTCAATCTGAATCAGATTTTTAAATATTAAAATGTCAAATATCATTTATGTTCTAATTTTTCCATTTAAAATTATAAACCTGCCAGATCAATGGATCATTAGGTCAAACAAGTTAACAGTTCAACTGTGGGCTTGCCAGGCCTTCTCCCTATCTGGTCTAATTAAGAACAATAACAGTTTGTGTCCTGTTCACCAGGTCAACCCACCAGCCAGTCTCGTTTTTATAACAATGGTTCCAACTATGTCATTAAGAGATATAAGCAACAACTTAAGTGTGTTAATTTCCTCATTTAAAAAGAGAGAGAGAGAGGGGAGCAACACGTGAAAAAATTTTAAAACAAGCAAGAGAAGGGGAACTTTATTATGAACTACTGACTTGAGAATCATGCTGATTATAACCACTGAATTGTGGAGCAAATAGAGCTAGTTTTCCCTTGAATGCACGTGGTGCAATTGTAGTCCGTCCTGAAGACCACAGCTTTCTCAACAACTCACCAAATGCAAGTGCAAGTTCACCCTACACAGCTACAACACATGTTAGTAATTCAAAGTCAAGAGCTTCGAAAATTAGTATAGCAAACATTTTCACATGGAAACCCATTTACTGAGCATGAACCAAAATAGCACCTACATGCATCCCTAAAGGATTTTCTGTGTTGATCTCATCAGAGTAATCTTGCAAGAAATACTCAACAAGTGGGGGAGTGTGGACCAAGCATTGAAGAGCACTGTTCATAAAGCAAGTATTTCCCATATTCTGCAATCCTGCCAAACCTCCCCTCTCAACTCTTCTCACACCACTGTAAGCACCAAGTCCATCATCAGTATCTGTGACTCCTGAATTTAAAGCAGTTCCTGGCCTTAAGTTCAAGCTATAAGTACTGGAATGGCCATTTGACATTGTTGGTCCCCCAGCAATTGACATGGAAGTCCTTGAAGGTTCCAAGGCAACCAAAGCCAACTCATTTCCTGTTGAATCCTTGCCAGATTGAGAAGGACAAGGCTCAAGAACTTGTAGCTCCAGACGAATCTGCACAAAGTGGATGCATCAACTATTTTCATGAATATAAACCACTGACAGACATAAAACTCGGATGTCTTTTTATCAACAAACACAAAAGCAAACTCCAGCGGGCTGCAAATACAAAAAATATAACACTATATCCCAACTGCTTATATCCAGGTATACACAGGAGAACATTAATATTTAATTTAACAATTTTTAGAAATTATATAATTGTCAATAATAACAAGGTGAAACAAACAAAAATTCAGCATATTTCATGGTCTAAATGACCTAGAGGTCACCAAAGGTGTTGAATGAAAAATTATTTACCAAAAGGTGGTTTTTTTGTAGGAAACTCACGCTGGCAGTTTTTTGAAAAGAAAATTCTCTAGACATGAATAAAAATCACATCTAAGACAAAAAAATATAAGCAGATGTGATTATAAAAATTACAAAAAATAATATTTTTATTTTAATCCAAATGCAAGTTAAACTCGGATCCCAGCCTTTATTTTTATTTTTTACAGTTTAAACAATCAACTCATATCTACATTAAAATATTAATTTTTTAATTCTAGACGGGAGCATTATTCATGTCTAGAGAATTTTTAAAAAAATTGCAAGTTCAACTAGCAACTAGCAAAAAAACACCACATTTTGATAAATAATTTTTCATTCAACACCTCTTGAGTGTTTTAATTTTTAAAAATCCAACTCTGGGTCATGTACCCTATTTTTTGAACTGTTAGCAATATCAGACCATAACTACATATTCATTCCTCATCATACCTAAAGTTGAGCTGGAAGTTTCCAAGAGTTGATTAATTTTTTAAATCACCATTTTCATTCACTACGAATTATCCAAAATCAATTTGCAAAAAAAAATTATGACTATTACAATAATAGTTTTATTGATCCCCTGAGTAGGGCACCTTCCTAGCATTTATCACTTTTACTTTGTTGTTCTCCTGCATTGTTTTGTTCTCGATGTTCTATGATTTGCCTTATTGATAAACTGAAGTTCAAACTAAATGTCACCAGCACAGTGAATGTATGAGAGAGAGAGAGAGAGAGAGAGATTAAATTTACCAAGAAACTTAGCATTTTCTACCTGGTTTATCTTCATTCGATCATTGAGTTTATCATCATACAATCATCGATTCACGGATACATCAATAAAACTTGTGCGTGCATTTAAATTAAATTCAGATCATAAGCAGTTCCATGTTTTCCCAAAGTGAATTCAAGAAAATAGTAATTGTTTTCATATTTTCCAAAACAGAGCATCAAAAATGGATCATCAACAATCGAAATATTTAATGTCGAAAAACAAATTAGTTTTGAAAATGATATTGTTTTTCTCGACTACTCAGTACTCACCTCTTGGTCCATCTGCAAGTTTGATTCCTCCAGGGTACGATTTGAATCAACCAACTGTGATTGCTTGTGCTTATTAAAGTAGTCCCATATAATGGCCTGTTTAGCATTCATTAGAATCAAAACAACTAAGAATCGTAAATAAGCATTGAAAGAGGAAGTCCATACATAATAAACAAAATATAGAAAAGGTGAAAATTAAATTTTCAGTCCCCAAAGCTGAAGTTGTCCTTTGTATACATTATACAAATCAGGACAGTTTTTTTCTTTTTGAAAATTTCAATCTCATCCTTTTCATTGTCGGGAAAAGTCCCTTTGCTAGTTTTTGTTTGTGCATCTATATAATAAAAAATGAAGCAGCCAATTGGAAATTAACATATAATTCTCATAATTATGTATAATAATATCAGTCACAAAACAATAATTGAAACTTTTAAATTAAACAAGATAAATAAACATAAACCAGTTTATGCATAGGAATTAAGAGAAATGTAATGTTGGAATGCAAATTAGACATTGAGATAAATCCATGAAAATAGATTCAACATTTTTCTTAAAGAAAATATAAAATGCAACCTTTTATAGTTAGAAAAATAAAAATGAAGCCCTGTATTACGGCATTATCCAGTAGATTTCAAGGAAATTTTAGGAATATTACAAATTTTCTTTGACATGATCATAGACTAATTGTTATGAATGGTATAGTAATTTCCTACAATAGCATCTTGATTTGCAGAAATAGGCAAACCTCAAGGACTTAGATGTAATTTACCCAAAACAAAAGCATTAACAAACCTTTTCTCGCTCTGTTCCTCTAAGAGCGCATACCCTTTCATAAAGCTCATGAAGGGAGGCCTGAAACAAATACAAGTAAAACATCTGTTATCTCCACAAATGGGTAAAAAGGATTCTACTATCAATTTATTAACTTGCACTGACAGCATTGCAGGTACCTTTCTGCTTAATTTTATAGTCAATTCAGTGTCATCTCTGGAATCAATTAATTTGAGACGAAGAGGATAAACCTCCACATTGAACTGCTTTTTGTTAAAACCACCCTGTGAAATCATCTTTCTTGGCAACGCTGGTCCTCCCTTGTACCTGATATAACATAGAAATATAGAACAGAAACTTACAAAAGAAAAGGAAAAGAAAATCTTAATTTATCACATGCTTACTACTAGGCCTAAACTTCATGAATTCGTATGCAAGGGAGGAAAAAGATATTTTCGCGAAAAATACAATTATTGCAAGAAATGGAGAAAATGAGAGAATTCGTTACCACTGAACAAGCTTTTCCCAAACTTTTTGAGGTACTAAAACGTAGTCCCTCCCTTCCAACAATGTTCTTGCAAGCTCTAGATCATCACCCTCACTGTTGCTTCCATTTTCAACTATATCAGAGTTATCTATTGGACCAGGTCTATCAGGTATACTCGTAGGAAGAACAGCCAAATCTTGGGAATCAGAGGACTCCATGTCAACCAACTGGTCACAAACGCCCTGGGCAACATACCTCTCCCATCTTGCAAACCACCTGAATAAACAGCAGATTATGACAACAGTTCACTATAAAATTCATAAAAAGGAGTAAGAAAAATAAAGTATATCTATCAAAACAAGTCCCTCTCTGCAACAACACAGCGCATGCATCACATTTTATTTTGCCTCAGTTGCCCAATTATAAATAGACCTACAAACTACTGCCAAGAAAAATACTATAATAAGAAAAAAAAAAGTTTGCAGGTTGATCAAGTTGTTCGAAGAATAATTTTGATTAGAAGAAGCATCGAACAGCCACGACCTATGAGATATCTGAAAAATGATTAAAAAAATATTTGATTCAAACTGTGGATTATCCCAGCCATATTAAAATTATGTTAGGACAACACCATGCAGTAGCAGCCCAAGTGTTTAAAATTGGTAAAGCAACTGTCTGATGAATTTTCATTAAAAATGAAAAAGAAAAACTACAGAAGCTTATTGGTGATGAAATTCATAAAAGTCGGAATGCAATGTGCAAACAAGAAGGTTTCGCCCGTCTAATTGCTATATATCCAAATCGGTGAAGCCAGAAAGAGGAAAAGGATTTTCCATGCAGATGAAAAATCAGTAACTAACACAGGGATTCTAAAATTTCTAAATGAAAGCATGCATCCTGAAATCAAATAAAACGAGAATCAAATCCACGATAAGAAGAAAGAAAGGAAATCAGAAGGATAAGAGAGATCAGAAAAAATACCTGGAGGAAACGATGTAGTACAAGTTGCCTTCTTTCAAATCAAGCTCAGCTTCATCCATCAAGTTCTTGACGATCTTTTTCTCTTCCTCAGGCGTGAACGGCAAGCAACTGCCCCCATTCTCCATCACGCACCCCGAATCAACGATCGTCATGGAAAAACACAAAATCTGAACGCATTTAAAACGAAATTAAAAATCAACCCAATGCCCAGTGAAGTTCCCAATCCAAAACAACAATTAGAGCGAAAAACAAAATATGTTCAATCACCTACAGTGTATAAGAAGAATCTGAGATGGAGGAAGAGAAATATATATATATATATAAAATATATATATATATATATATATGTATTAGAAATTTATAACAAGCTCGAAAGGCGAGGAGGGAGGAAGAGGTATATTCGAGAGAACCCTAGATTTAAGGGCCTGATGGGCGAGAGACTAATTCGCTTTAGAGTCGTTGTCTTTTTCTTTTTTTTCTTTTTCTTCTTTTTCTTTAATGGCGAGAGACTATAACTGGAGAGATATCAACGACCTCATAGCTTGCACTGCAGAAAATAAACACCGACTCATAGCCCAAGTGGGATTGAAATCAACTCGGCTCTAAATCACTCAAGCTGATCTGTTTGAAACTCGAATTAAACTCGAATTAAGAATTTAAACTATTTTTATAAACGAGTTAAATTTAAAATTATTTAATATTAAAATTATTATTTTAAATTAAAAATTTTCATAAAGTAAAATTGTAAAATTATTTTTACAGATATTTAAAATTTAACTCGATAAAAATTTAATACAAATTTAACTTATTTATTAAATGAATTAAATTTAAATTTATTGATATTCGAAAAATGAGTTAGATTCAAACTCAATTCGAATTCAAAAAATAAAATCGATGATTTCAAATGAGATTATAAAAAAATCAGTTAGAATTTTCTTTTAACCTCCCTGAAAGAAAATCAAATGATTTTTTTTAAAATTATTATAGTTTTAGCTCATTCAAATTAATTGATACATATTAAGTTAAGATGCAACTATTTTAAGTTGTAATTAGAAGTTTCTTACTTAGACTAAGGAGCAACTGAAATCCGAAGTTAAGTGAAAGGTGCAAATGACTCTACTTCTTCATTAAGAAATGACAAATGCAACGAATAGATAAAGGGCATTAAAAATGGAGAACGTGCATAACTTACCGTCAACAAGAGACTTTGGTCACCAAAATTCCAAGGAGCATAATAAGACTTAATCACCAAGTTTGCCAAAAAAAAACAGAACTTGGTAAGCAAACCATATTTATTTATAAATAGACATACAATGAATATTTCATCAATACAATTTCTAATACAAGATAATCCTAATCCAATACGAAAGATAATTTCTAATTTTAGATAATCAACTAAGCAAATGAATCCAATATCAAACAATATGTCCTACTCCAAATATTAACATTTAATGTTTTATAGTTTTGATTTATTTTAATTTCAATTCAATTTAGTACCTTAATATTCTTATAAAAATTACATATTTATTTCAATTTCAATTTAATATTTAGTTAATTTCTATCCCATTTAACTTAGTATTGACATGATGATAGGAGATTTATTAAGCTAAGCTTACGTGATTAGCAAAATCGTGTGATATGGTGTATATCTTGTAATTAGTGTAAATATTATTGTGTAACCCTAATAGAAATATGCAAAATTTAATCTCCATTGCGTCTTTTGCTCCACATGATATCAGAGTTGCGATGGAGGGCATAAAACTAGACCTCTAATCAACTTTTGATTCGAAACAGCTTGAAATACCCGAAAAACTTCAACTCTCGAATCTAATGGCCAACAATCCTATTATTGTGCAGCAGGATGCACGAGCACTTCTAAATACCATCATATTTGATGAGACGAAATACCCTTTGTGGTCGCAGATAATGAAAATGAGAATTGCAGCTCGCAATAAGCTTGGATTCTTGACGGGAACGGAGAAGAAACCTGATGTGTCATATCCAAAATACAACACATGGGTCACAAAGAATAACAAAGTAAAGAGTTGGTTGGTTGACTCTATGATTCCTTCACTAATGATACGATTTGTGAGGTTAGCAACAACAAAGGACATCTAAGATGCGATTGCCATAACCTATTATGACAGTTCCGATGAAACACGATTGTTTAAGCTCAACAAAAAATGATTCACTTCTCAACAAAATGGAAGACCTTTGTCAACATACTATAATGAACTTCATTCGATTTTCAAGAGATCGATCAATTGTTGCAGTATCAAGCTACTAGAGTTGATGAACTTCTTCATGAACAATCATTTTTTCATCGCATGAGGGTACATATATTCCTTAGTGGCCTTGATGGGGAATTCTAACAAGTACAAGAAGAAATATTAAGGAAGGACCCTAAGTTGAATTTGGAACAATCCTATGCATATGTGAGAAGGGCACAACAACAGCGTCAAACCATGAACTCTAGAGGGCGAGCAATGTCAGAAGCAACAGCCTTGGTAGCTCAACGTTCGAAGCCATGAAATCCCGTGAATAAATCAAACACCTTCAATTGCACTCATTGTGGAGAATCATGTCACACAAAACGAAAGTGCTATGAACTCATAGGCTACCCAGAGTGGTGGGATTTTACAAAGAAGCCACAGAAGAATGTGAACAAAGGTGCAGGTAGTGCAACCATGGAGGTTAAGAAGATTAATTCTCACCCAACGGCAAATATTGCTGAAACAGGTAATCTCTCTTCTCCTAATGCTCTTTCTATTACTAAAAGGAAAAAATCTTGGACAATTGATTCCGGAGTTTCAGACCATATGGTTAGTGACCCTGAAACTCTTACTAAAATTCAAGCTTGTGAACCAACTGAAATTACTACTGCCAATGGGGGTACCTCACCTATTGTTGGAAGTGGTAAAGTAGACTAACTGATGAATTAACTCTTGATCATATACTTCTTGTTCCTAGTATTACCCAAAATCTTTTATCTATTGCATGAGTACCTGTTGCTCTTAACTGTATTATTTCTTTTTGGCCAACTTTTTGTGTCTTTCAGGACATCTTGACGAGGAAGACAATTGGTTATGGTGTTAGACGAGACAATCTTTACTATTTAGATTTTACTAAAGAAGGAAATAAGAGATGGTGTCATGTGGTGACTTCTACAAAGATACATGATGATTTGTGGCTTTGGCATAGACGTCTTGGCCATGTTTCTTTTGGTTATTTGCAGAAACTTAAGCCTAATTTGTTTGGTGATATTGAGATTTTAGACTTGAAGTGTGATGTGTGTGAATTGGCAAAAGGTCATAGGATTTCATATTTACCATTGTTGAATAAAAGCTCAAAACCTATTCATAGTGATATTTGGGAACCTGCAAAAATTTCTTCTCTCTCACATGCTCAATACTTCATTACATTTATTGATGAGTGTACTCGATTTACGTGGGTTTGCTTATTGAAACAAAAACGTGATACATGTGCAGCATTTAGAGACTTTCATGCACAAGTCCGCACTCAGTATAATACTTTCCTCAAAGTGTGGCAAATCGATAATGCCATGGAGTTCATGGAAGATTCCTTGAAACAATATTTAAAGGAGAATGGAATCAAGCATCATACATCAAATATATACACACCTCAACAAAATGGTTTGGCCGAATGAAAGAATCGTCAAAAAATGGAAGTGGTACGAGCATGCTTATTTGGAATGAATGTACCAAAGTTCTACTGGTGTGAAGCAGTAAAAGCATCGGTTTATTTGATCAATCGAGTCCCTTCTCGGGGTTATCCAACACCAAACACCACAACAAAAACTTGAAGCCATTTTTTATCACCCTCATCAACCGAACCTAGAACCATGAATCTTTGGCTGCACCGTGTTTGTTCATGTGCCCAACTTTGAAACAAACTTGAACCATGTGTAAAGAAATGTATTTTTGCGGTGTACTCTGAATTTCAAAAAGGTTATCAGTGTTATGATCCTATCTCTCACAAAATTCATATCTCTTTGGATGTTTCCTTCCATGAAACCCAATCTTTCTATAACCCCGATGTTGACCCCATAAGGAGGAAACTAATTTCGATTATCACAAAACTAAATGAAAGTGTGCTAGCAAATTTCTTGAGAATTTCAGAGTGAATAGACAACTTGAATTAAAGAAGAAGACAACATGGATGACAATGTCACATCCCCTATGACATGCCTCCCACAGAATGAACAGTGATTTCCTACATCTCTACAGTGAAACCACTATTCCTCCTGTAAGGGATAATTTAAAACACAACTTACTCACAACCTGTATAAATTTTTTTCTCTTTTCATACACATTCCTCTTTCTCAACTCTCTCATTTAGAACAGATTTCAAACTAACAACTATCATTTAATCAATCATACATTTGCCTTTAAATATTATCAATAAAATCATATTTATCCATTCTATCACAA
>CAOGCB011214411.1:0-11159 GCA_948266635.1 Cnidoscolus chayamansa | reverse complement strand
ATAACCCACTCTGTTCTCTATTCTTGAAAAATTTCAACTTTTTTGAATTGTGAGTGTGTGTTCAATTTTTCCATGGTTTTAACTTTATTTATGTTTAATCAGTGATTAATTTGCTTACTTCAAATTCATTCTGTGGAAATTTTTAAATTCTTTCAATTTGTTTAGATATGATTAATGTCTTTATTTCTTCTAAGTGCTGATTACTATTTTCTTAAAACATTAAGTGAAATTAATAATATTGCATTTTTTAGAGTTTCTTTTTGTGCCTTGTGTTACTCAGGTGCCTTGCACCTATATCGCTTGGTGCCTAAGAGCTATGATTTGTTTACATATACTTTGTTGGGTTGCAGGGAGAAAATTTGATTGTAGCCGTTGATGATGATGGCTGCTTTGCAGAAAGAATCACTGATTTTAGCGGACTCTATGTGAAGGATGCGGACAAGGATATTATTGAAAATGTAAAGGTGAGGCTTTTTCTTGCAAAGAAGACTAATCAACTTAATTGCATAGGTAGCTTGCACTACTTTAACTTTTGCTATTAAAGATTATTCAGCAGTGTACTAATCTTGTGTCAGGTAAGTGATTATGGATGCTTTAATGAATAGGATGAGAGTAAGAGTAGAACAGAAACAGGGTTAGGGAGAAGAAGAATAAGACGAGTAGAGAAGAAGAATGAGAATTAGAGTAAGAGAAGAAGGAGAGGAAGATAGTGTTTGGCAATTAATTTTCTGATTTTCTTTCCTCTTCTATTTCCTGCTATTTGTAGTGTTTGTGAGATGGAGTTGGTTACAACCAACTCTGCCAACTCATGCAACAAACTTTAGTCCGCATGCTACTTTATACACATGCTTATTTTACTCTACGCCTATTATATGTGACAAAGAGGTAAGAGAGTCTTTAGATGCTAATGTTACATGGGAATTATTGCCTTTACTTGCTGGCAAAAAGACTATTAGTTGCAAATGGATGTTTTCAATGAAAATGCATCCTAATGGATCTATGACTTGGTTAAAAGCTCGTTTGGTGGCCAAAGGTTATGTTCAAACATATGGTATTGATTATTTAGACACCACTCCTATCGCTAAAATTGCCTCCATTCATTTGTTTATTTTTCTAGCAACTAGATATGTTTGGCTCTTGCACCAATTGGACATCAAAATGTATTTCTAAACTGTGATCTTCCAGAAGAAGTTTATATGGAGGAACCACTTGGTTTTGTTGCTCAGGAGAATTGGGGAAGTGTGTAGACTTCACAAATCTCTTTAAGTTTTGAAGCAAAGTCCGCGAGCTTGGCTTGGGAGATTTTGTGAAGTAGTACAAGAATTTGGTCTACAGGGAAGTATGTGACCACTCAGTGTTTTTTCAAGTAGTCTGTAGTCAGTCTAATCTTGCTAGTGATTTATGTGAATGATATTGTTATCGCCGAAGTGATGCTATTGATATTTCATCTCTTAAATCCTTTCTCCAAACTCAATTTTGAACAAAGATTTGGGTTTGCTATGTATGACGTCATGAGAAACAAAAAAGGCATTCTTTATCTCAGTGGAAGTATGTACTTTATCTATTAGCTGAAATAAGAAAATTGGATACTAAGCCTTGCAACACCAATGGTTCCCAATTCACAATTGCTAGCAGGAGATGGTGAGTTATTTGAAGATCCAGAAAAGTACAAGAGACTAGTTGGAAAATTGTACTACATTGCAGTTACTCGTTTTGATATTGCATACTCTATTAGTGTGATGAACCAGTTTATGTCCTCCCTAATTGTTAGTCATTAGGAGGCTTTGAACTAAATCTTATGCTATCTAAAAGGAACTCCAAAATGAGGTTTATTATACAACAATCATGAGCATTTAAATATTGAATATTTTTCAAATGCTGATTGGACAGGTTATAAGGTTGATAGAAGATCAACTATAGGATATTATGTCTCCGTTGGAGGTAATTTGGTGTCCTAGAAAAGTAAGAAGCAAAATTTAGTTTCTCGATCTAGTACTAAGTCATAGTATAGAGCTATGGAAAAATCAGCATGTGAGGTAGTGTCGATTGTCGACACTTCAGTACTGAATCACTGCTTGCAAAATTATGGTGCGACAATTAAACTGCTCTCTATATTGCCTCTGATCCTATGTTTCATGAGTGTACCAATCGTATCGAGATAGACTACCATTTTGTCTATGAAAAAAATCCAACAAGTCATCTCAATTAGGCACAAGGGAACGCTTTTACAAAAGCTTTTAATGGAGCTCAAGTTGACTTTATTTGTAACAAGTTGGTCATGATTAACATCTATGCTCCAACTTGAGGGGAGTGATATGAAAATGCCAACTATGTATATTAACGTGTGATTATGTAAATCAAGGCGTGATTACAGGCTTAAGGATATCTTCCTATTTAGGACCCAAAATATAGAGATCCTTGCATAAAAATAATGTACTCCTTCAAAAATACATACACAAACACATTATCTTTCTCCTCTCTTGACAGTATATATACATATATATGGTGATATGCGTGTATGTTGATATACAAGCTTTACGTGTGTTGTGGTTTTGTGTTGTGCTTTGTATGTGTTTTAGGCAATTAGTTTTTACCAATTGCTGGGATTTCATATATATGTATATGTATGTGTGCAGAAATATATATATTGCGATATGTGTGCATGTTGATATACAAGCTTTGCGTGTGCTATGGTTTTGGTGTGGTGCTTTGTATGTGTTTTAAGCAATTGGTTTTTACCAATTGCTGGGATTTCTACTTGGGAGTTTTGTGCAATGGTTCTGCAAAATTGTCCAAGTTTAGGTCAAGTTGAAATTTTAAATTTCACCCTTTCAAGGAGCTTCCGCATTGCAACATAAGTCACACACACACACACACACACATATATATATGACTATTTGGTTCAATCAGTTCAGTTTGGTTTGGTTGGTTGTAGAAATTTTTTATGCAACTCTATCTTTCTCCTTCTCTTCTTCAAAACCTCTCTAATAAAGACCCAAATAGCATTGGCATACAAATGCCTTAGAAATTGAAAACCGCAACCCATGGAACCTATAGGCGGGAATGAGTGAATTTAGTAACTAAGGTACAATCTTATTTAACTACCAAGACATAACAAAGGCAAAACCACAGAGATTTTAAGCAAACCTTTTCAAATATAATACTAAATTAACATAATGGTGAGAAGAACTATATAGAATATGTCTACACTGAAAAACAAACAAAAAAAAACATCTCTTGGCTTTTCTTAGCAGAAATAAACTATGAACCTACAACTGATTTTGTCCATTATATATAAATCTTGTGAGTTACATTCACCACGAAAAATTCTGGTTTTTTATCAATGGGAAAAAACAAAGGAAAACTTTTCTCTTTTAGCAATTGCATATTATCTGGGAACCATATAAGCAGAGCCTAATAGAAGGGAATTGTTCTCTGGAAGTGGTACAAAAGTAAAATGTGCAAACTTCCTGTTCAATGACTAGGGTTTAGTTGTTTAACTACATGCAAAAACTCAGCCCAGGAACCCCAATGCAGCTCAATTTCTCAAACTAAATTCAAAAGAAGATAGTAATAGTTTGAATGCTACTATAAGACTACTAGTCACCCTCTTTTTGTAAAGTAGATAGTAGTCAAAATAGGAACATCCTTTACTATGAAATTATCAGAGTTAATATAATTGTTGATTAGTGTGATCAACAAACAAAGAGTACCTTGTGTTCAATAGTGGTGGATTCATACTGCATAGTATGACAAGCAATGATGGCCATTTAGATAATCTCTAGTACCCCCAATCATCCATCAATCATAAATATATAACAGGCAATTTAATTAAGTAGGGCAATGACAATACATGTCACTAATGCAAGTAGGAACAAATATTGAAAGAATATAGAATTTATCAATGATAAGGAATTGTGAAGAAACATTACAACTTCATGCATTTTAGCAGTTAATATATATGCATAGTTTCTTACCATTGCTGCGGAGAAATAGCCTAGTTTCACCATCATAAAGAGTTCCTTTTGCCCGGTTATAAGCAAAGAAATCCTCACATAAGTCATCGTGGCCCTGTTCCAAAGGAATTAATCATATCAGATTTTTTTGCTTATTGATCAGACAAAGATTATTACAACTACAGCAAAATCAGAGGTGCTAAAACAATGTTAAAAAATGCAAAATGGGTTTCAACAAAGAACATGGCATCTTAAAGTAGTGTCACCTTAGAACAGTACAAGCAATTACCACAAGGCATGATGAAAGCTCCAACAACATGAGATCCAATAGGAAACCTGAAAATAAGAAGACAAAAACTGATAACTCATGATTCATGTTGCTTGGTATATCTCTGCACAATAAAGAACAAAATTCAAGTTCAAAAATAGTTATTATTATAATTGAATTAAAAGCACATCTTATGATCTTATATAATTGCATTGAGCATGTAAGATTACAGTACCTTTCAACAATTTTTCGGTCTGTCAATGGCCCATGTTCAACAACTTCACCAGTTATCTCATGCCCAATAGCACAAGGACTAGCAAATGGAAGTTCTCCTTTTATGACATGGAGGTCAGAATGGCAAACTCCACAGGCTGCAGTGAAGAGCCATGCTATCAGAAACAATTTCAAAATAGATAGTATATTGCTTTAAGCACAACCATAGACTAGCCATGGAAATCCCAAGGAACCCAACGCGCGCATGTGTGTGTGTGTGTGTGTGTGTGTGTGTGAGAGAGAGAGAGAGAGAGAGATAGAGAGAGAGAGAGAGAGGGACAGAGAGATCACTTACACATACTATGAGGGCTGAAAATGAGACTATGGCCTCCATGAGTTTTGAATCAACAAAAAATGCATAAATGTCAAATGCTTAGTATCATGTGCTACTTCCACAAAAATAAAATAATTGACAGGTTGGATACATTATTAATGGCATAAGCTCCCAACTCATGCAACTATTGAGCCTTGACACCAATCAAGTTGGATTGAATTTTATGGATCTTTATCCTCCACTCCAGTTTGTTTAGGGCTATCTATAAAAAAGCCTAGTTCTTGTAAATTCATCTTCAATTCTTTCCCCAAAGCCACCCTAGATGTACTCCTCATCTTTTTCCTTCATGAAACTTATATATACTTAACCTTCCTAGCAAATTGGCAATGCATTAGTTGGTCTATGTTAGACATAAGCAAACTACCTCAATTTATTCCTAGTGGTAGTTAAACACTGAGATTGGGAAAGACTCTGATTATATTTATTGCCAGTATACCAAGAAAGTAACAGGTCACATATATAAAGATTAGAAGTGAAATGCTAAAATGAGATTATCAAGTTGGACTTGAGTAAGAAAATAAATTTGATGAATTAAGGAGTAAAGCACACTTTCCAGGAGTTACTTTAGGCCCAATTATGAACTTAATTTAAAATTGAAAGTTAATACGGATCTCCATATGATATGGGAACTTCAAAAGAGAGAATGAGTGGTGTAGGTAGTGATTAGAGAGGAAGAAATTAGAAGTGAGTCACTTTCCCAGCTAGAAAGAGTCACAGCACTTTCCCAGCCAGAAAGAGTCAGAGGTTTTCTTTATCAAGTGGTTTGTGTGAATTATCGTTGGCGCCCATGCAAATAGAATGAGTTTTTAAGTAAACCAGCCGAGAAGCTTTATTCTCGTAGTCAATTTTCCTATAAGTATTATAAGATGATCATTCATCAACTATTACTCCCAGCAAGCCTTACCCATGATCTTGATGGGATTTTGAAATGTGAAATTGATATTTCCTTGGGAAGTCACTAGGTATCAATGATCTAAAAATTTCTGAAGAACCGATTAAGAAAAGGGAAGCAAAAAACTATCAATTCTTTCATTTGGGTAACATAGGCAACAAGACTACATCTTAAGACCTTAGATATTGATTTAGCAGAATTGTGGGAAGAAGAAGAAGAAGAAGAAGAGAACCAATCTCATATGATAAATCCTATAGTCTCATGATTAGTTCTCTTTCATGCCTGTGATAAAAAATAGCGAAGAAGAAGCAGAAGGAGAAGTCATTACCTTTGGTCTTGATGAGAAGCTCGGAGGCTTTGGGGCGAGGCATATGGAACTCTTCAATGGTGAGAGGTTGATTGGGTTCTCTAAACACAAGTCCACGCATGAACCCACCTGAGCTCACATGATAGGAGGTCTTCGGAATGGTCATCTCATTAGTGAGGCCGCCAAGATGATACAGAGCCGTAGCAACGGAGCGGTGAGGCTTTGTGGAGACGAGCCTCTTGGCAATGCCATAACCAAGGAGTGAAGAAAATCCCATTTTCCTGATACGCAAATGGCACACAGATTTAGCTAATCTTAATCTACTTGAACTTGTCTTCCTCTTCCTTCAAAACCTTCTTACTATCATCCATGTCTATACATTTCTTAAATAAAATAATGGCGAATTACTTTCAACTCCCTAAATTTTTAGAGAAATGAATACTTCATCCATATTTTGAAATCACCCAATTAAAATAATTTTATATGGAATTAATATTCAATATAAATATTAGTTATGTTGAACATTCATATGATTTAATCCTACAACTTATCATTTAATTTTTTTATAATTTTAAATAATTATATTATTTAAAAAATAATAGTTTAATTATATATTTTCGATGCATATTTAAATTCGTGTGTCTATTTTTAATTATAATTTCATTTTTTTATTTTTTAAATTAATTATAATTTCATGTATTTATTATTAACTCGTTTCTTCATGGATAAAAGAGACATAAAAATAAAAAAAAAGATGAAAAATAAATATGAATAATTAAGGGATATTTATTCAATAATGTATGAGTGCATGAGATTTAAGGTGGATATCATGATGACTGTTATACCAAATAA
This sequence comes from Cnidoscolus chayamansa, assembly GCA_948266635.1. Lineage (NCBI taxonomy): Eukaryota > Viridiplantae > Streptophyta > Magnoliopsida > Malpighiales > Euphorbiaceae > Cnidoscolus > Cnidoscolus chayamansa. Next base: position 4,277 of record CAOGCB011214411.1, on the reverse strand, counting down.
AACAATATCTTCCTATATTAATATAATTTTGAAATTTGTTCGATAATAAAAAACATATAAATTCAAAACCTAAATAAGCATTGCAACTTTTAATTTTTTTTTTTTAAATGAACTTTCAATCAATCTTCGAAAACAATATTAAAATATAGAGAATTAGGAAGTTGGAACATTTTAATGTTAATCCGATTTTTAATTAAAATAAAAATAGAAATAATTTAAATTCAATATATAATTTATATGATAATTAAATTAATCCAAAATCCATATAAAATCATTATTCCAATTTCCTATCTCCAACACGTCATCTTCTGCGTTTCTTATTCCCTCTTGCACTTCTCCTTCATATCCTTGCCAAGTCATTAATCTTATCTTAAAAAGGTATGATAATTTATTTTTTTATTGGCATGAAAGCTAAATAAAATTACTAGTGACTATATACTCTTTAAAATATATTTTAATTAAATTTTAAATAAATATAAATATTTTTTTCATTTACTTTAAAAAATAAATTTAGATTTCGACAAACAAAATAGAAGAATATTTAATTAAAATAAATAAATAAATATATAGAGAGAGAGAGATTTGTGTTCTCAATACAGTTTGCTTTCTTTCATTAATATTTAATAAATAAATTTTTTAAATAATATTTCTGACTATATTAAGAGAAACAACCTTTTCAAATGATACTAATATTATGAATTATAAATCTAATCATCCTTTTACTTTTCAATACAAATAACTTTTTTCAAGCCATAAATCTACCAATTATAAAACTCCAAATTATATTGTCTCTAAAGAACTAAGATATTATTCATTATAAAAGCTTATCATTATCTATATAGGATTTTGTATTGTATATCAAATATAATTCCATTATTTCATATGCACTAAAAAAATATTCAAACTCTATCTAATACACTTCATAGTTATATTGTAACATTTGTTGTCAAGTTGTCTCTCAAAAGTCAATTTTATATTTTACTCAATATAGTAATTTAAGCATCATAAAGATTGTTAAGCGAATCCAATTTTTTTTTTATTTTATAGGTTCGTGTTAGTTTTTGTCCAGTCCAAAAGGGCAAAACAGTAAAAAACATGAAAGAAATTAAAAGAAAAAAAAGGAGATAATGGCGCAGTTTAAAAACTGCACAGAACCAAAAAAAATAGGGGAGAAACAACAAATTATGATACCAAAATAGCAAAGAAGAAAGAAGAAAAGCAGGGCAATTTTTATTGGGTTCTCTTCCTCTTTCACTCACACACACCGGAGAAGAAAGGAAGGTTGAAAATTAATTATGTTACTTCTTTAATTTGCTTTGTATTGTGTTTATTTTATGCACAGATTCCACAGGAGAAGTAAGAAAATTTAGTTCTATTATTTAGTAATCTGAATCTGGTTTTAGAGTAGAATTCTAATTCCTTGGTGTGATCATTCAAGAGAATTAAAGTTAGAGAAGGGTTCTATAAATCTAGAATATTGTGTACTTGATTTTCTGCTATAGTGGATTTGATTCGGAGATTGACTCATGGTTTTTCCCTCTACACTGGAGGGTTTTCCTCGAAAATTTGGTGTTCTTTATTTACTGCTATTTGTTTACTTGTATAGAATTGGTTTACAGAAATGATTTGGAATTGTTCACTGGATTTTGAGAAATTGGGTTGTTCTAATTTACAAGTTAATTTAGAATTATTTTTGGAAAGTCACAACAAGTGGTATCCGAGCCAGGTTGATTGATTGGTTGATTAGTTTATGATATGGGATTAACTGTGTGAATTAGAATGGAAGAATTCAGTGGTACAATGATTAAGTTGTCGGCTTCAAATTACTCACTTTGGAAGTCGAAGATGGAAGACTTACTTTATTGTAAGGATTTATTTGATCCTATGAATAAGCCAATAGGAAAATCAGATGATGATTGGGAGAAAATGCATAGAAAACTGTGGGGACTATCCGATAGTGGGTGGATAACAGTGTCTACCATTCTGTAAATAAAGAAGTGGATGCACATGTTTTATCGAAGAAACTGGAAAATATGTATGAAAAGAAAAATGCTAGAAACAAAACTTTTGTTATCAGAAAGCTTGTCAATCTGAAGTTGAGGGATGGTCAATTACTTGCAGAGCACTTGAGTAAGTTTCAAGAATTAGTAAATGAGTTGAACACAATGAAGATGACTCTAGATGATGAATTGCAGGCATTATTGCTCTTGAGTTCTTTACCAAACAATTAGGAGACTTTGGTTGTGTCACTTAGCAATTCTACTCCAAATGGTGTTTTGTCTTTATCTGTTGTGATTGATAGTCTGCAAAATGAAGAGACTAGAAGAAAAGGTATAGGCATTGAGACTTCACATGCACTTGTTACAACAGAGAGCAGGGGTAGAAGTAAAAGTCGAGGTCCTAAGGAGCCCTATAATTCAAGAGGCAAATCACAGTCAAAAGGAAAATTCAGTTGTATCATTGTGGCAAAGAGGGACATATGAAAAGAAATTGTAGGATTTGGAAAAAGGAATAGAATAGTAAGAAAAATCAGAAAAAGGTAGATGATGAGAATACAACTGCAACTGTAGCGGATGAAAATGAAGAACTTGTTGTAATTTCATTTGTTGATGGTCATAATCAAGTCATCGATTCTGATACTAAGTGGGTTGTTGATTCTGCAGCATCCTACCCTGCTACACTCATGAGAAACGTCTTTACTATGTACAAAGCAGGAGATTTTGGTAGAGTGAAGATGGGTAATACTAGCTATGCAGATATTGTGGGTATTGGTGATATTTGTGTACAGACAGATGTTGGCTGCACATTGACTCTAAAGAATGTTTGGCATGTGCCAGACTTGCATTTAAATCTGATTTCTTCTCATGCTCTTGGTGGTAGAAAATGGAAGCTTACCAAGGGCTCATTTGTGATTGCTAGAGGTACATTGTATCATACACTTTACAAAACTCAAGTGAAGACCATTACAAGTGCACTGAATGTAGCAGAAGTTGATGATTCACCAGACTTGTGGCATAAGAGATTGGCTCACATGAGTGAAAAAGGGTTGCAGATTCTGGCAAAGAAGTCTCTTATTCCCTTTGCCAAAGGTATGAGTTTAAATCCTTGTGATTGTTGTTTGTATGGTAAACAACACAAAATTTCATTTAGTGGCTCATCTGAAAGAAAAAAGAATGTGCTTGAATTAGTTTACTCAGATGTATGTGGTCCTATTGATGTTGAAACTATAGAATGTGGCAGATATTTTTTGACATTTATTGATGATGCTTCAGACAAAGTTTGGGTGTTTGTTTTGAAATTAAAAGATCATGTTTTTTAGTACTTTAAGCAATTTCATGTCATGGTTGAAAGAGAGAAAGGAACATCCTTAAAGTGTCTTCGCAACGACAATGGCAGTGAATACACTTCAAAGGAGTTTGAGAATTACTGCATGCAGCATGGAATCAGACATGAGAAGACAATGCCTGGTACTCCTCAACATAGTGGAATAGCTGAAAGAATAAACAGAACTCTTCTAGAAAAATTCAGATGCATGTTGAAAATGGCTAAGTTGCCAAAGCCATTTTGCGGTGAAGCACTCAGCACAACTTGCTACTTGATGAATCTATCTCCATCGGCTCCTTTAGATTTTGAGATTCATCCGATAGCATGGTCTGGGAAAGAGGTTAGCTACTTACACTTAAAAGTGTTCATTGCAAAGCATTTATGCATGTACCTAAGGAGCATAGACAGAAACTTGATGACAAGACAATGCCATGTATTTTTCTGGGTTATGGAGATGCAGAGTTTGGGTACAGATTATGGGATCCAGTGAAAAAGAAAGTGGTCAGATCCAGAGATGTGGTTTTTAATGAGCACATGACTTTGTCAGATTTTGAGACATTAGAAAAGACTACTAGTGAAGAGATTCTTGTTCATTCACTAGTCTTTCCTTCAATTAGTTATACTACTAGTGATGATGAATCATATGATGATCAGGATTTTAATGATATTTCAACACCAGATTATGTTGAGGTGGGGGAGTAGCCCCGTTATATCTCAGGTTACAGAAGAACCTCAAGTTAGAAGATCAACTAGGACACATCATCCTTCATCCAGATATCCTAGTTCTGATTATATTACAGTTACTGAAGAGGAGGAGCCAGAAAGCTTCCAAGAAGTTCAGAATCATGAAGAAAAAGTTCAGTGGTGGAAAGTTATGCAAGAAGAGATGATTTCCTTGACAAAAAACAATACTTATGATTTAATTGAACTTCCAAAAGGTAGAAAAGCTTTGA
>CAOGCB011214064.1:0-19338 GCA_948266635.1 Cnidoscolus chayamansa | reverse complement strand
AACAGCAAAATATTGCTTGCTGTTAGAACAGCAAGATTATGTTGACCTGATTTGTCTTGTTGAGCAGTCACCACAGCATCAGCAGCAACAACAACAACAAAAACAAGGGGATGAGGGTGCTAAGCCAAGGCCTCAAACACTGGATTCACGGTTTGCCAACATGAAAGAGGAGAGGATGAGGGTCTTGTCACGGCGGAACAGTGCTGTGCAGCGCAATATCAATAGTATTCGGCCAAGGGTGCCATGGGCAAGACGGCCTTTTTGTAACTAAAGGATGGTTTCTTACTAGGTGTCAACTGTAGCAAAAGCGGGTGGTGCTAATGCAAAGGTGAAGGCGTCTTCTCAATCTTCCTGCATATCCAGTCGAGGAAGTTGGGGTGGCGAGGATGGCAAATATGAACCTCGGTTTTTTTTTTTTCGTTATTAAAATGTCTCGGTTTTTGCTTGCTTATATGAACCTCAACTGCCATCTTGGTGCTTTAATGGGCGGCATTGTATATCGTGACAGGATGTTAGACGTTCATGTTCTTATAAATTGCCTGCTGTTTGTTTTTCTTTTTATCATGCTCCACGTCAATTGGGATGTTGGTGTCACCGATATTGGTGTTGGGGTTGTAGCAAATGCCAAAAGATGCCCGTTCACTTTACCAGGATTTGTTGATATGGTTTGATCCGTCTCAATTAATATTTGCTTAGTATACACTCCTATGGGCAGAAAATCTTATTCCAACTGTACCGAGCCAGAAAACTATATTCCCGGTTACGGTTGAGTGGAGGTTGTATGACAAATGATCAACTTCAGGATCTAAATTATTATTCAATTATATATTTTTTTTTTATAGAAAGGATTGCATAAAAGTGTTTATGAGTAGAGAATCAATTGTAACTGAAGAATACATGTAATCAAAACGGAAGGAGTAATAATGGAAATCATCCGGTTGCTAGACGATCCCATCCCGAACAGGATTTCACTACGGGCTCCTTTCATAGCCAGCAAACTATTGCCGTTGCCAATAGTCCTTGCCATTAACAATACCTCTGTATTGAGGTTTAGCTTGTCTCTCTCGCCATTTTCACCTACCGAGTCCTCTCCAAGGTCTAATCCCGTTCTCTTTTCTCTCTTGCTAGTCACTTCTGCTGGCTTCAAAACCTAGATCTTTCTCCTCTTCCAAAGTCCTCAATGCTTGAGCTTCGCTATGCGAGGAGAACTTCGTACGGGGAATCTGCTGTTAAATGACGAGGATTTGCTTGCTCGTATCTTTGCTGCTAAAGACGCCACTAAAGTTTTGCAGATAAACGCCGAAATTTCTAACACAAGTGGCTGTGTCGTGTCTCTCGTGATCTTTTCTAAACATTTCAGGTTCAAACCCCTTCTCGGATGGCCCATACACAGATTTGCTACTGAAACAGTTGATCTTCTAGCACAAGAAGGACAAAGTGCAACCATTGTTTCTTCTCCATCAAATGCTTATTCAATTTCTTTCAGTTGCTGCCATTGCTTCTCTTGGTTATGGAGCTAGACTAAAAACACTTGGTTTTCCCCAAGTGAATCAGGTGAGCTGAATGCCTCTTTGCTGCTTCTTTTTTTTTTTTTTTTCTTCTTTTCTTTTTGCTTTGATAGGTTCCTTACTTCTTGTTGTCTTTTGGATTCAAGACGATACATCATGAATAATCATTATTTTAATGGTTTCAGCTTCCTCAGATATCAGAAGACACAGTTGCTATATTATATCAATATGATGTGCTTCAGTCTCGCGTCAAGGACCTGAAAGGAGCTGCCAAGAAAAAGGTATGCTCCCACATGTTGTAATTGCTGTATTCTCACAGGTTCTGTAGTTAGATCTTTGAGATTGAGCACATGAGACTTTAAGATATGGGTTGCAATTCATTAACTCAATCTCCACCATCATACGCTGGAGAATTAAAAAAAAAAAGACAGTTATTTACCACTATTCGTCAATTCAAGTCTGAATTTGAGTTTAAATTTGAGCAATGCTTATTATTTCATAAAGAGCTAATCTAGTGTTGAAGAAAATATATCACACACAGTCACACTGATAGAATAGTCAATGCTTATTATACATACATTTCCAGGTTCCACAATGATGTCAACTCAAATCTAAATTTGAGCAATGCTTATTATTACTTACAGAACTGATATAGTGTTGAAGATAATATATCACACACAGTAATAGAATAGGCAAAAAAAAGAGCAATTAAAACAAAGAACATACAAATAATTACGTGGTTCAACAATGTCTATATCCACAGAGTTTCTGTTGTCTTTTCAGTACAGGAAAATCAACATTATGTCGTATTAGGGTTGCCCTTATATAGCCAGCATCCATAGGACCGAAAGTACAATTGTAACCCCATAATAAAAAGACGCCCTGATTCAAAATACTGTGTTGTGCTTCGCATGGCTATTCCCCCAACAATCTATTCACGGTACAAACAGTGCATTTCACTTTGCTAACCCCTTTGCATGGACCCCCTCCTTTGGTGGGCCTTTAGGTGTCCAGTAATTCTCTTACTATGGGTAATTTTAGTTTAACAATTAGTGTATAAAAACAAAATTATATGTCAAAAAATCAATATGTTGCTTTTTTTAGGTTTGGATGTTGGCTCGGATGTCTCAGCTGGAGAATAAAATTTTTGCAGTTGGGGGAACTTCTTTTCAGTACAATCCCATTGACATTTCTAGACTTTCGGGGGGTATACATGTTTACTGAATTCAGTGTGAATCTTTATTTAGTCTCCTTTCTGGTAGCTAATCTAAAGGATCCATTTGTTTTCAGGGCTCAGAGACCTAGGGTAAAAAGGGTCCAAGAAGGCTTAGGAATTTCTCTCAATGGACAGATAGAACTCATTGATAGCAATGCAAGAGTATTTTCTCTGCTAGACTACTGCATGATGAAAAAAAAGCCCTCAAAATAAACCTTGATTTCAGCCTCCCAAAGATGTATATAACTACGTGCACATATTTAGCTTTTCTTTTTTCCTCAAATTGCCATTAGTTAATTATGGTTGACATTCATTTTTCAGATTTCTTAGATGATCGAAATTGAAGTGGGAATGGATTCCAATGTTCTTGCTGCTGAGTCAGCGAACAATGTCAGTGGGTGATACTTGTTTAGTTATCCTTTTTCATCCATGATCTAGATTAGATAAAATTACTAGTCAGTGATTCCTGTTTGCAGTAAAGTGTTTCTGAACAGATAGAAAAGATAATGGAGCTGGAAAAACTTGAAGAGGCATGTTCGTAATTCTTTTTTTTTTTCCCTTCTCTAAAACAATTTGTATGGAATGTAATTGTAAATTAGAATTTGTTAAGTCCAGTTTTAGTTAATGATTTTACATAATCTTTAAGGGGAAAAATGGATTTCTCAGAGTTGTATAGACCTGGTAGTCAATTCTAAGGATTCTTTTAACTATTGTTCTCATGAAGACTTAAATTTTAACTCAGTGATTCAGATGGAGTTCGGAATGATAGGACAGGTTATAGGTGAATTCTTGCTATCCAAGAGATAACTTGTATAGTTTGTATTGTTTTCCTCTGCAACTTTCAGTGGATTACATGTTGTTGTTCTTCTTTTTTCAAGTTTGCTTGTATCTTGCATTTTGCAAGGAATTTATAATTATCTATTACTTCACATTTTTTTAATGCAGAGATGGAAGACTACAAGCTGAAGCAAATGATGAGGCAGAGACTTCTCAGTTCACAACCGACGCCTACAGAACGGGTTTAGACTTGTTTCTGATGATATCATTGAACTATCCAGTAACCATATCCGAGTCTTTGAATTTGGTGATGGTATCCATTATCTAGGATTTCCATGTTTCAGCTCCAGAAATCTCTTGTTGGCTAAAATGGCTGAAGGCTGGCAACAATTCCTGTTACATTAATGTTCTACTCAAGAATTAAATATCTGAGCATCTGTAATGGAGTGTCAGAAAATAGGAGGTTTGATGTGCCACTGCTTAAAATTGTTCCAGCAACTCATTTGAGTAGATTAACTAGGCTTGAGGTTCAAGGTGCGCTATGCATACAGGTTAATTTTTTGCTCTCTGCCTCTTAAACTCATAAAATTAATCTCCCGTGAGGCAGAAGTATTTGTAAGTAGGAGAAGTACTTGATATTACCAGATTGTTGTACATGAAATTGTGATTATTTCTGCAGAGAGACGTGAGAATCCTGCCTGCGTTCACTTAAGCAAGTTGGACTATTTACAATGACTCGCAAAACAGAACATCATCAAAACCGTGCGCATCTCTCTTGTCCTTGTTCAATCTTTCTTATTTTTCTTTGGCATGCATATTCTTCATCTATCCAGTACTTTATTCCTAGTAGACATGCAAATGAATTCCTTAATTGCTGATCACTAGACAAGATTTGAGTTTATTGGGTCAGTTTTTGCGCGTCTTCCTTATGATGTCAAATCTTCTCCTCATACCATAATCAATAGTTTGCTGTCTTTTCCAGCGATATATTGCATTCGGGATAAATAATATTTAAGTGTCTCCAAGTTGTTAATACCTGTTGAAATAATATATAGGTGGCAAACAGATGTATCTAATATACTCGTTTTGTTACTTAATCAACTACTAGTAGTTCACCTAATTGGCTTTGCCGTAGGTCCGCATAAGAATATTATATTTCTGACAAATAAGATAGGTGGAATGAACTCCATTCCTACTGTTTTAATTATTCTTGACTCTTTGGGGTCGTGGAACAGGTAGTTTGAATTGTTTGTGATTGTTTTGCCTCCCCCACATTTGTTCCTAATTTGTAGAAGACTTTAGCTTTAGCTTTACTTTTTAGTTCATTCAAAGCTGGAGCTAATAAGCTTTAGCTTCTATTGCCTGAAACCGGAAAAGTCGAGAGAATTTTTAAAAGTTCAAAAGCTAATTTTAGGGAAAAAAAGAGAAGAAGAAAGAAGGAAGCTCAAAAAGCTAGGAGCAAAGAAAAAGCTTTGTGTAAAGCACAGATAAAGAGCGAAATTCAACGCAATTCTTGCAGAAACTGTTTTGGTGGGAAAATTCTTGTGTTGCACCGACTTTATTTTGAAATTACGAGCATAATATATATTTTTTAATTATTTTTTATCAGTTATTTTCTTTTTCCTTCATTGACTTGTGGTAGTAGACCACTGACTTAGCCACCAAACCTATTTGATTATGCTTTTGGCTTTAAAAATATTGGGCACCTGAGTGAATAGAAGATTCAGGTGGTTGATCATAAGCCAATGATGTCGAGCCAGGCAGGACAATAGAAGATGATGGAAATGTTATTAGTTACGTGTACAACATTTCTTGGAAAAAAAAGGTGGAAAGGATAAGAATGCTATGATAATAGCACGTATGCAAAAATAATGGAATATTTTTTAGATATAAAGTCGATTAGAATCTATGCTTTACCCTTCAAAAGTTCCAACTTTTTAATCGTTTTTTTTCCCTTGTTTAAAAAAAAAAATCGAGTAAAAGCTACCTTGATAGATTTCTATTACTATATCATTAATATAGAAATTAAATTATATTATTAAATTAATTGCGATTTTAATTCTATAAACCGACAAATAAAAATGAAAATCACACACTATCTATGTCTGAAATTATAAATATTAATTTTAATTAGTTTCTTTTTTATCAATTTTCATGTTTAAAAAGAAAAAACATTTGATTCGAAGTGAGAAAAGATGATAGTGTAAGAATTCAATGAAAAAGAAAAAAAAAAAAAAGGATTAGCGAAGCAACTTAAGTTCCGATACAAGTATTTAGAGTAATTATTTAAAAAATAAGGGTGATCTGATTAATATAAGACAGCAATTTTATAGTATTGAGGATGTAATAGTTTAGAGGTTAGAAGATATATGGGTCCTTCACAATTCCCAAGTGGGAAATAACATTCTATCATTCGTTAAACAAAAACAAATTAAAAAGACAACAGTTTCTTCTCCCATCACTTCTTAAATGGTCAAGATCTGTACCGAACGTTCTGGACTTCAGCAAATAGCATCCCCTCAACAGAGAATCTAGTAAAACTTAGCCCTGATTTTGAGGTCAGCAATAGGAGTAATTTCTCCCACGTGTCCTATCGTCGCATCTCTGCTCTATCTCTCTCCCTTCATTTTTTTATTTATTTATTTGAGTATAAAATTTTATTTATATTTTTATCTTTTTTTAAAGCCTATTTCCACTTTTCCTTCCTTCGCTCCCTCCCATAAATAACATACCTTCCTCTAGGCTGGAGCTCGTGACGATATTGCTTCTCGGGTAGTCTCTCCAAAAGAAAGTAACTGCTACCGAATTTCTCTCTCTCCCCCTCTGTGAGGTTTCACTAATGGCGAAGAATATTCTGGTCACCGGTGGTGCCGGTTACATTGGGAGTCACACCGTTCTTCAACTCCTTTTAGGTGGTTACTGCACCGTTGTTGTCGACAATCTCGATAATTCTAACGCTATTGCTCTTGCAAGAGTCAAGGAACTTGCCGGCGAACACAGCAAGAATCTCTCCTTTCACCAGGTTCGCTCTGGAAGTCTTTTTTTATTTTTTTTAAGCGAAATTCGCGTGAATTTCTTTCTTAATTTACTGGAGAATCGAAACCTTCGATCATATCGACGTTTCTATTCGCGTAAAAAGCTTTAATCTGTCAATTACTCACTCTGATGTTTTTTTTTAATGATTTCTTTGGCAAGAATTTGATAAAAATTTACGCGTTTGAGATATGAGATTATGTCTGATTTAGGCTTGCTCTTGGTATCTTATGAGTTTAGCTTCTATTTACTTTTGTTAATTTGCAACGTTTTTCTCATAATTGACTGTGTGATGACTCTAATCATTGAGTTCTGTTTTTTGCTTGAAGGTTGACCTCCGGGACAGGCCAGCTCTGGAAAAAGTTTTCTCTGAATCAAAGTATAATGAGCTGTCTGATTTATATTCTGTTAATTTAATAATTTCTATGATTCTGAGCTTTTGGTTTCACATAGATCCATCTTTTTTTTTTCCTGTTGGCTTGCGGCCTTCTCTTTCTCAAAAAAAAAAAAAAAAAGTGAATATGTCATCACATGTCTATTGATCTGAATCGCGCGCGAGAGAGAGAGAGGTGAAAAAGGGAAAAAAGTTGGTTGCATTTGCTTAAGAATGTTATACAACGACGCTTTTTTTTTAATTTTACTGCTGTGCTCTTAATCTTTGGTACGCATTCTTTTTATTCCCTGTTTACACTGTAGATTTGATTCTGTCATCCACTTTGCTGGGCTCAAGGCAGTTGGTGAGAGTGTGGAGAAACCGTTGCTTTATTTTGATAACAATCTTATTGGAACAATTACATTGCTGGAAGTAATGGCTGCCCATGGATGCAAGAAGGTACGCTTCTCTAGATTGTTCTGTACGCACAATAGCTTCTGCATCGGTGAAGATTACCAAATAATAGTTTTTTATTGCTCTCAGCTTGTGTTTTCTTCATCAGCTACTGTTTATGGCTGGCCAAAGGAGGTTCCATGTACTGAAGAATTCCCTCTATCTGCAACGAACCCATATGGTCGAACCAAGGTATGTATTTTTTACAACAATTGTCAGTGCATTCTTGTGTTTACTCCAGAGAATTAGTAGTTGATTTCATATGAAAAATGAAAAAAATCTGACAATGTTGATCTTTTCAGCTTTTCATTGAAGAGATTTGTCGTGATATTTACCGCTCTGATTCTGAATGGAAGATCATATTATTAAGATACTTTAATCCTGTTGGTGCACATCCTAGTGGCCTTATTGGTGAGGATCCCCGTGGAATTCCAAACAATCTCATGCCCTACGTGCAGCAAGTTGCTGTTGGCCGGCGTCCTCATCTGACAGTATTTGGAACTGACTATTCAACCAAGGATGGCACCGGGGTATGCTTTCAGTGCCACTAGGCCCTTCTTAGATTTATACATGTGGTTTTTGTTTCTGGAATTATGTTTGTTGGCCTTGACATATATTGTTTATTAAATTCTATGGTCGATTTTCCCCTTAGGTTTGGCAAGATTTTAATTTGTCAGAACAATTCCATGTTCAAAAAGAAAGGGCTTAAAACATAAAATAGTTGTCAGTAATGTGGTTAAGGTTGTATCTGAAACTGCAAATGGTCCTCCAGTTAGGACATATTCATCTCAATATTTATTGTGCTTCTGTATGGAATTTGTCATCATCAGTATGTTGTAATTGGTTGTGTATATTGTATTTTATCAAATATTTCAGGAGGATTTTGCTTAACCATACTCTAATGTCCATTCATCTTAATAAGACTCATCTCCTTTCAGGTACGTGACTATATTCACGTGATTGACTTAGCAGATGGCCACATTGCTGCATTGCGTAAGCTCTCTGATGCCAAAATAGGTATGTGCTGTGATCATGATCATTGTTCTCTAAGTTTTAACTTTTCTTGCGCACAGTTTCTCTGATTGCGTGTTAGTTTTTCACGTTGAATGGGTGGTTGCTTTGCTCATGGGTGCTATGGTGATCTCTTTGTTATCTGAAACAATCACAAGTGTCCGTATATTGCATTCACTAAGATGATATTGGTTATCTAAATATTTTCATCTGGGATAACTCCTACTGAAGAGAACTTTGGATCATGATGCTTCAAATACTTATGACCCTTCTTTACATTAACTTGCACTTTCACGGTGGGAAATTTTGTTGCTGGTACATATAATTATTTTTCTTCTACTTCGTTGTATTGTGAGATGCATATCATTGTAATTAGTATTTGATAACATTGGGTGAATGGATGTGTTTCATGTAGGTTGTGAGGTGTATAATCTGGGAACAGGAAAAGGAACATCGGTTTTGGAGATGGTTACAGCATTTGAAAAGGCATCTGGAAAGGTACTATTTTCTTATAGTTCAACATGCACTTACACTGTTGATGAGCGTGTTTCTGTGTATAGTAAGCTTGCTTTTAAACAAGAACAGGTAATTTTTATTTTGTGCTCTCAAGGTTAAAGTTCATATCTGAAGTGTAAGAATTTGGCTTTTAGAGCTTCTTCTCAACTCATGGAGAAAAGTGGTTTTATTTAAGATTTCCATCACATTGTTGATGAAAGGAAAATGTAATGGATTTTGATGAGTGCCAAGCTTGCAGTCGATGCTTCTATAGTAATAATAAAAAAACAAACTAAAAAAACTAGTGAATGTGTTCTACCGAATGCATGCTGGATTTCTGATATTTATGTCTCAATAATTGAGTTATTTCAGCTAAGAGGCCTGGCATGATCTTGAGCTTGTTTCTGCAGAATTTTTTCCTCCACTAATTTTTTACTTGTCTTTTTTATTAATGCTTTTCTTGTGATACTGTGCTAGAAAATTCCTCTTGTAATGGCTGGAAGACGTCCTGGTGATGCTGAAATTGTTTATGCATCCACAGACAAGGCAGAGCGTGAATTGAATTGGAAGTAAGTGTTTATAATGCAACAAACAACATAAATTGTTGATCTTGAGCATTAAATAGCGTGTAAAATGTTGGTTAGGCCTGTGGAATTGTTATATAAAACTTGTTGAGTGCACTTCATGTTCCTGAGAACATGTGTAAATTGCATTGCAGGTCAAAGTATGGCATTGATGAGATGTGCAGGGATCAATGGAACTGGGCTAGCAAGAACCCTTACGGCTATGGATCTCCTGAGACCACCAAATGAAAAGACTAAATATTTTAATTATGTCATCTCACCCTCGTTGTCATGCTTACAAGGCTTCCAGGGATTAGGTATAAGCTGATAAACAGTGTGGCGTTATCATCCCAAATAAGCTGCCCACTTGCCTCCTATATCTATACATGCATCCAATTAAGGTTCCCTCTTACAGGATACTGTTGTGGTGACTGTTATTGAGGGCTCAATTCTTCAGAATTAATTAGTGACTAAACCTTTTTATTTTTCAACGAGTAAATATTACTAATTTCATTGTGTTTATAGCCATTGGCATTGTTAGGATTTCTGGATCTTCCCTCTGTGAATGGGTCTATTTACCATTAATTACAGTTATTGATTTTCATGGACTACCTCAAGTTAAACACATGACAATCTCTCGAGGTGCGTGTTGCGTGCGTCTTGGCTACTAGCCTACTGACTACTGTCGAGGTGGTACAGCATGGACGCCACTGCCTTCTAAAATGGGGTTGTTCTGTGGGCTCTGGAGAAGGCAATCCCAATTACTTAATGGATCACTTAATTAAATTATTTTTATATTTAGCACGGAACTGGTCCACAGTCGTCACGCACTCGTATTTTTAAATGTTTAGCAACTATATATATATATTCCTTCAGTTTCTTCAATTTCGTTGGATGTCTAAAATCTAAAGAGTCGTAGAAGGAAAGTGTTGGTGGGACCAAGGTGGAGCCATGGAGTCAGAGGGAGCACCATCTGGCTCAAACACTCATTTGCTGATTAAACAGTATATCTTTCTACTTAAATCAAAATCATATTTGAATGCTGAGCAGTGAGCACAAGAATCAGCAACGGCATGGAGGACATAGTCCACCTACTCTCCGTCTCTTTATTTAAATTGTAATGATCACTTAAAGATAATTTTTTTAAGTTGATCAATTTGGAAAAGCATGAAAAATTTTCTAAAAGTGGTGGCTTTTCATTTGTGCCGTTGGTTTTAAAAAGCAGGTGGACCCCATTTCCACTTGTTCTCACATAATAGAATCAGATTATTCTCAATTCACTTGAGATATGCTTCTATTTCTTGAGAATAAAAATACTCACTTCTAATTTCTATACATTTAACTTATTTATTCTTTTATTAAATTTCTTTTTCATTATTTTAAATATATTATTTAAAATTTTAAATTAATACTTTGCCTTTTAAAATTGTTTTCTAATAACTTTTATGTTCAAACCTATTAACCTCAACTTTAATAAGACCTTAAAGAGCAAACAAAAGATTTGCTTAACAACATTGCTACACTATCTTTATATTACTGATTTTTACGTATTTATATTTGAATCCTTCTTTTTTTTTTTTTATCTGATCTGATTAGAGTGTGATAAAATGACTTTTTTAAAAGATATAATAAAGATGGATGGAATGGAAATATTTACAGTTGAATTAAGTCTATAAATGTAATTATGGTATAAAATGACAATAATTAGGGAAAATAATATGTGCATACGTATATGCTTTACTCATTATTTTTCACAAGACTATTTGACATGTCCATTACGAGATATAATTAAGTATCAAGATTAAGAAAACATGTGTATACATTCACAATAGATTTTACTAATGGAAAATTATTATGTTTCAAAACATAGAACTTTCATTGGACACAAAAAAAAAAAAAAAAAAAAAAAAGGAAATGGACTCTACAGACTACAGCGAGATTCTCACGAGTTATATATAACCGATTCGTGAGTGTTTTAATTTAAATTCTAAAGAGTCGGCTTCTGTGCTTGTCCCGTTTACCAAAGCTTTTCTCTGTTCAAGCTCTGTATGTGCATTTCAAATCCTAATTACTATTATTTCTAAACCCTTTCAAAAACGCTCTTCGCTCTAGTCTCCACCTCGTGTTTATTCGTCTTCGTCTCCAAGACACTTAACTCAAGCTCCTTTTCTCCTCTCTCTGTCGCTTGCGTGTCGTTTTCGCTGATCCATCCCTCTCCACGACGGTGCCGTTTCTCTTGGACGCTGTCAGATCCAGGCGATCTGAATCTGACTCCTACCTTCACCGGCACCGATCTCCGTTTTTGTTTTTCCTTCTGTTTCTTTTCCAGATATGGAGAATTTGATTTCTCTGGTTAACAAAATACAGAGAGCTTGTACAGCTTTAGGTGATCACGGTGAAGCAAGCGCATTGCCTACGCTCTGGGACTCCTTGCCTGCTATCGCCGTCGTTGGTGGCCAGGTCATATTCAGATCTCTTTCCATTTCTGCCTTTTTTTTTGGATTTTATTTGAAGTTCTGTTGTGAGCTGAAGCTTGTTTTGAAGTTGAAGGTCTTGGCTATAGGATCGAAGCTGATGCTCCTTTTGATGATTGATTTTTAGTTTTTAGTCTTCGATTTCTGTTTAAGTTCAAATGGAGTTAGGAGTTAAAATTCGTTTGCATGACTTCGAAGTCAGTGAGTTTGAATCAACTTTGACTAAAGCTTCTTACGCTTTGATTAGATGAGTGATGGATTGAATAAGGCTTAATAAGGGAATACGGATTTTATTGCAAAAGTAATGCGAGACGTGACTATCAAGAGGCTTAACAATTCAATCATGAGCTCTAGATAGTTATGCACTATCGTTTATCTGTTAGTTGCTAAAGAACATTTTAGCTGCTACATTCTTCTTTCCCCTTTTTATTCTTATGTTCCATAAATTGTTGTGCTCATGTTTTTTAATTCTACACCAGAGCTCAGGGAAGTCTTCAGTGTTGGAAAGCATTGTAGGGAAGGATTTTTTACCTCGTGGATCTGGTAATGGATAGGAATGGATTCTCTTGGCTACATTTATTTACTTACATTTCTTCCGCTATTAAGAATGTGTCCTGATGAAATATATTTGCAGGGATTGTTACTCGGCGTCCTCTTGTGTTGCAGCTTCATAAGAGTGACGAAGGTAGCAGAGAATATGCAGAGTTCCTTCACCTCCCAAGGAAAAGGTTCACTGATTTTGGTACATTACTCTACTTCTACCTCTTTTACTTCCTAATTGTGTTTCACATATATGTAATAAGTTTGCAGGTGGACTTGTTCTCATCTCACAACATTTCATTCAACAATCCGACAAATTTTGCATTTGTCAACTGGTGCTGTAGTATGCCACAAATATCATTATCTGCTCTTTTTTTGTTAATGTTAATTTTATGTGTAGCTGCTGTGCGGAAGGAGATCCAAGATGAGACTGATCGAGAAACTGGACGGACTAAACAAATCTCTAGCATTCCAATTCATCTGAGTATATACTCTCCTAATGGTAAGATCTGGACATCTAAAGAATATTTTAGATATTACTTACATTTTTATATCTTCTAACCAGTATTATTTTTTTGATTTTTTGAAATTTGGCAGTTGTCAACTTGACATTGATTGATCTTCCTGGGCTTACAAAAGTAGCTGTTGGTGAGTTGCATGCTTCCTTCTAGTCTTGACTTGTCAATCATCTCTATGCATTATCCCTGCTTAGCTTATGTTTGGTTGGTGAGAAGCCTAAGAAGAATAGGGACCCAATATTAGTTTGTTGGATTTATGTGTTCACCTAAACACATTTTCTCAAGATATAAAGTTCAAACTTAGGCATCTTTCCTTTTCTTGGCTCATAGCATCAACAAGAGGTGCTATTATGTGGTATTACTGATTCGTTGTTGTATTATGCGATGCAGAGGGTCAACCCGATAGTATTGTGCAAGATATTGAAAATATGGTCCGTTCCTACATTGAGAAGGTAATATACATCTTGTACACTTAAATGTGGAAAAGAAGAAAAAAAACTATGGAATAAATGTATAGCTTGAATTTTGTTCCATATTTCTTGATCCCAACGAGAGATAAATTGTTCATTTTTTTTCATGTGTAGCCATATTATTAGGCATTGCAATCTAGACCTTAAAGTGGTTTATGGATGAATGAAGATTTACAGTGTTATACTTCTTAATTGACTGAAACTTTTATGCAGCCTAACTGTATAATTCTAGCAATTTCACCTGCCAATCAAGATCTTGCAACATCTGATGCAATTAAAATCTGTCGTGAGGTGGACCCTACTGGTAATCTTGCGTTTCTTTTGTATATCAAATTTCTCTGAGCTTGTTTTTCTGCTTTACCAGTGCAATCATCAAAATCTGCTTTTGTTTTCATATGCTTTCACATTTTTAAGCATATCTTAGATGTTCTACTACTTGATTTTTTTTCATATTTTTCAGGAGAAAGAACTCTTGGGGTCTTGACAAAGATTGATCTTATGGATAAAGGTACCGATGCAGTTGAGGTAAGTTGGCTTAGTTGTTATTGCTGGTATGATTTTTTCTTTTAATTTCCTAATGCTTTTTTGTCAGTGACTCAGTTTGTAGAATGGCATCTTCAAACATATTAGAAAAGGGGGATATATAGTAGGATTTATATGTATGCATTCAAGTTCTATGTCCATTTGTTAAGATGAGGTTGTTATTTGGTCTTTATGAGCAATGTGGAGAAATTGAAGAGAGAATGAGCTTGCTATCAAAATTAACATTGCTATGATTTGGTCTTTATGTGCAATTGAAAGAAATTGAAGAGAGAACGGGTTTACTATCAAAATTAACATGGCTATTGGTGCCGTTAAAATCTAATCTCTAAGTAGTAAGTACTTCTAGTGACATTTCATGATAAAAATTCCAGAAAAGCGAACAAAGTGAGTGTAACACTTCCAGGTTTTTGAAGGAGTTTAGGCTTCACTATGTATTAAAAAGACATAAAACGCTATAACAATTGCAAAACTACTGGTCCCTGCTTTTAAAAATTAGGCAATAAATTAAAATTGACCTCAAGCATAAGTGAAATATAACTCCTATAAAATTTGGTAAGCATTGTGATCTCACTGAACATCATACAAGTTACATGGAGCAAAAGCGTGGCCAGATGCCATTAAGATCTTTCTCTCATGTATGCATCATCTACCTACTTGTTTATTATTGGTGTGTTATGCTTGTTTTAAATTCCCACTTGTTTATTATTAAAAACATTTGTATTCCCATTTTGGCATTGTGTCTGACTCACATTTGGCATTACTTAGATATTGGAAGGAAAAGCTTATCGGCTAAAATTTCCTTGGGTTGGTGTTGTGAACCGGTCACAAGCTGATATTAACAAGAATGTGGATATGATTGCTGCTCGGCGTAGAGAACGCGAGTATTTTGCGAACTCTCCAGAATACAAGCACCTTGCTCATAGAATGGGCTCTGAGCATCTAGCCAAGGTGCTGTCTAAGGTGAGCTGATGATTAATTCTTCTCCCTCCCTAAATCTCGTCAGATTTACATTTCATGTGCTAACAATGCTTAGCGATCCTTTATCCCATGAACTAACTAAAATGGTCGATATCTCAGCATTTGGAAACTGTAATCAAGTCTAGAATCCCAGGAATCCAGTCCCTTATCAACAAAACAATTGCTGAACTGGAATCTGAATTGAGTCGTCTTGGAAAGCCTATTGCTGCTGATGCTGGAGTAAGTGCTCTCTTTTTTGTCAATTTTAGCATATTGTATCAGTCTGTTTGTATCTTTTTTGAGATGGAAGTAGACCAAAAACTCTTCATTAATGCAATTGAATCATGCCATACAACTTGCAGGGCAAGTTGTACACAATCATGGAGATATGTCGTCTTTTTGATCAAATATACAAAGAGCATCTTGATGGCGTGTATGTTTTCATGTCTTAATTTTTCCTTAATTACTTGCAACCAGATTAGTTATGTATTGCCTTTCATGTTCTCATAATTTATCTGTTCAAGCAATTTTATATTGATATTCCATTGCAATTGACAGGCGAGCTGGCGGCGAAAAAATCTACAATGTTTTTGATAACCAGCTTCCTGCTGCTCTAAAAAGGTTGCAGTTTGACAAGCAACTTTCAATGGAAAACATTCGAAAACTGATCACAGAGGCTGATGGATATCAACCTCATTTGATAGCTCCTGAACAAGGATACCGTCGCCTCATTGAATCTTCTTTAGTGACCATTAGAGGTCCTGCTGAGGCTTCTGTTGATGCGGTATGTGTGCATTAGTAAAACTGAAATTGAACTTTCTACTCTGCATACATGAATATTTTACTTTATTTCTAATTGTGATCTATCAAATATTTCCGACTCTGTAGAAGTTTCTTGTATTAATAGCTCTGACAATGTGTGCAGTACAGATAATTTTGTTCTCCCTCGGGAATTTTCCATAATGAAGATGTTAAAGACATGTATCTGGCTACTGAGAAAGCTTTGATTCTGGGTTGAAAAACTTTTTCTCCTTTCTAATTCTGACCTTGTAACCGAGGAAATGATGATAGTTCGGCTTACACATTTAGTCTTCTATGTATGCTGTCCTGTATCTGCATTTCTATTTTTCTTAATTCTGCATTGCAGGCTTATACAGCTGTACTTGTTCTTTCTTTTTTTTGTCAAATCTAGGTTCATGCTATATTGAAAGAGCTGGTTCACAAGGCTATAAGTGAGACTCTGGTATGTTCCTGTCGATGCTAATTTGCTTCTGTTGTGTCCTTCCAGTTAGAGCTCTGTTTTCAAATTGGAATTACTAGATATGTCATGTGTATTGAGTGGGTGGGTGTTTTTTTAACTATGGTCCAGTTTTGCAGCTTACTGATAATTTGGTTTTTTTATTATGTGGAAGCAAGAGGACTCTGATAAATGAAAAGTTTAGGAAAGAGTACACTCCATGTATTGATATTGTATCTAAAAGTGGTAATAGAACAGTGTCCAACATGTCCCCCACCAAATAAAAAAGAATTTATCTGTATCAAAGAGTAAATAAAATTTTGAACTAGCTGCAGTAAAGGTCATAGGAGATATGGATATCCAACTTGTCCCCCACATCAGACACACTCACACATTTGAATGAAAAGGAGCGCATGGACATCTATGAAAATTACGCTACTTAAAGATTTTGTCATCCTTAAGAGTTTTGTACTTTCTAACTGTACTTTGTCATTCCCTATGGATTGATAATTTTTTATATTTTCATTGTTCTCAGGAGTTAAAGCAATATCCTGCTCTCAGAGTAGAGGTTGGAAATGCTGCTATTGAATCCTTGGACAGGATGAAGGAGGAAAGCAGGAAAGCTACACTTAAACTAGTTGATATGGAGTGTAGCTACCTGACAGTCGATTTCTTCAGGAAGCTTCCCCAAGATGTTGATAAGGGTGGCAATCCCACACATTCAATATTTGATAGATACAATGATTCATATCTTAGGCGAATTGGTGAGTTTATAGTTAGGATCTCTTTGTAATTTTGCCCGAACATGGCATTTCTCTTCTTTAGCTGATATTGTCAAAGAATTTTCACGTCATTTATTTTAAAAAAAATCAATTTGATACTTTTTAACATTATGATTTCCTACAATGTAACAGGGACAACTGTATTGTCTTATGTCAATATGGTTTGTGCAAGTCTGCGTAATTCCATTCCCAAATCCATTGTTTATTGTCAAGTGCGTGAGGCCAAACGAAGCCTGCTTGATCATTTCTTCACGGAGTTAGGTAAAATGGAGGTGAGGATTACGTTCTTCTCTCTCTCTCTCTCTCTCTGTATAAATTTTTTGATGCTACTATTAGATTATGAAAATAATTCACTTTATATTTAATATTTGCAGCAAAAGTATTTATCATCATTGTTGAATGAGGATCCAGCAATCATGGAGCGGAGAGCTGGCCTTGCAAAGAGGCTGGAGTTGTACAGGAGTGCTCAAGCAGAAATCGATACAGTTGCTTGGTCTAAGTAGATATGTTGCATTCTTGCTTTCGAGGAATTTGTCTTGATAGCTGTCATTCTTTCATTTATTACTTGTACTCTGCTGAAGGGTGGCACTATCTTGCATTTAATGTGCTATGTAACCAAGGGGTCAATAGCTATATGTCACTTCGGGCGATTCGATTTGATTCCTTAGCGGTTCCACATTTATGTAGAGTATGAAATACAAATTTTCTAGTTTTTTTCCCATGCATCTATATGTGCATGGTCGATCTTGTAATATTTAGAGAGCCTGTGCATAGTGGTTGCATTTGCAAATCGCAACGGGTGAACGGTACTTTGCAAGTAGACTGGAATTTGGGGTACTATTGGCCATAGATCTATAAATACAGGTAAACCGAAACTGCTGGTATGTCCTAAAACGAAGAAGTTAAACTCTGCATTAGTCATGGGCACGGGATGGTTTTGATCCGGAAAAGATTCACGGTTCAGAAAATTTTCAATTCGTAATTTCTAGTCAAAACAGTGACAGTTCGAAATTACTATAGTTATAATTCAGCTCCAGTTTAAAATTTTTAAAACGTAATGATATTTATATTTTATATATTATAATATATAAATTTATAGAATATAGTTTTGTGATGCCATTGTTTTGTTTTCATAGTAAACAGTTATATGTAATCTATAAATCATAATAATTTTTTAATTGGATTAATTTTGTCTAGTTCAAGAAGGAAGGTAAGTAATTAATTTCTAATCGTTCGATTTGTGAACCAAAATCATTTGATCCTCCACTATTCTAGATTTGATCAGTCAGATTTCAGTTAGATCCAATGATTCGAACTGCTCACAAGCATGATTTTTTTATTCAATGATGACTAACTGATGTAAAATATAGTTTGTAATCCCTGATACAATCCATTATTAAATGAAGCGTGATTTTGTAGGTATTTAGAACTTGAAATTTGAGCAAGCCTTAAGCTTTCAGATATGGACCACATAAGGGAAGTGTTTTGGCATAGTCCAATATAAAGCGCCGCCGTTTATGTACTAAACGGGTACTAAAGGCGGCGCGTCCATGGCCCCCTCTCAAATCCGAAGTTACGTTTCGTTTGCTTCTTCGAGAGAAAACTGGATTAGGCCAGAACCCCGATGTATATGTTTTAACAAACTTCGCTTGATTCCCAAGCGCCATACGAATACGTCTTCCACCATTTAAGAAGGAAAAGAAATAGCATACACAGTCACAGACATGGAGGTGGGAGAAAAGCAAATCTCTGAAGATCGTCTGCGGATCTGTTTTTCCTTTCCTGGTAAATTTCTCCCGTATTATATCTTTCTCCCCGGAAATGAAAAGGTAAGAATGGTTTATATTTAAATGAGGCACTATTGGTTTATCAGTCAAAGGAATCATGAGGTAAACTTGGGGGTTTATCTTAACCCAAGGGATCTTTATATGGGCAATTAAGGCAAAGGATGTTTGAGAAATGGTTTTTCAAAAAAATTAACGAGGATGAATTCAGGTGGGTTTGCATCCATAATTATACCTCAGATGGTAGTATATCTACTCTTCAAAGTCTTCTGAAATATAATTGTTTTTATAATTTTTTATGTTTGTTGTGGCAATATCATGTGGTCTTTGTCTTATCTTATGCAGGACAAATGCACATCATCGAAGGTCTGTAGCTGCCAGTTTGGTTCAGAGTGCCTACATTCTGGAGCGGGACCGCAGCGATGGCACTCCTTGCTTGGAAGACCATGGCTAAGGCGGGCTTCTGTATTCAAGTATTTCTCTTTAATTCACCATTTTTTCCGGATTTTGCAAGCAGTGATAACTGCTGAACTTGCCTTTGCTGCAGCTGCAATGAAGAATCATCAAAATAGCCACTCTGTAGATCAATTTGCAGCTCTGTCTT
>CAOGCB011213862.1:0-13179 GCA_948266635.1 Cnidoscolus chayamansa | reverse complement strand
AATGCCTTATTTATACAATTAGGTTTAATAAAGTTAGTTATCTAGCTTGATATTTACACTATTCACGCTGCAACTAACTTCCTTATTAGTACCTAGATTAGCTTGATAATCTCTGAGCAAGGGAAGGTCTCCCTTACCTCCAGAGAATGGGTCTTCCCTCTTAACCTTCGGAGTTAGGCTGAATACATTGTTTCTTTCATTTTGTGTTCCTTTTGTTGCATGTTGGATCAAGAAAAATGGGCTTTGTTACGTGGAACATGTTTGTTCTAGAGCAATTTTACATTTCAGTGTGAAAAAATAATATCTAAACTAGGGTTCATTCCAAAATATTTTGGGATTCAAAGTGAATGGATCCAAATTCGGTAGTATGACTGCCGAACTATACATTGTATTTTTTTAAATATAAGTCTTCTTCAATAGTATAATTTTCGAGGTTCACTGTGTTTGGTGTAGAGAGGTTCACTACGCCCGATGCAAAGAGGTTCGCTGTACCCGATGCAGAGGTGTTCGATGTGCCTGTCGTAAAGAGGTTCTATCCTTGTACCAAAAAATGATATACACTCATCTTAGGGTCCTCACATCCCAGTCCGACAGGATTGTGGAGTGATAAATCACGGTGACTTAGCAGTAGTCAAGTGGGACATAGGTTCTATCCATCAGGCGTAAAAGTTTAAAATATATTTTTTAAATTTTTTTAAAATATTATTTATAATTATTTAAAATAATTTTTAAATTTATAATAGAAATTGAGTCTATATATATGTTAATAACAACCCCTCTTGTTTTCTTTAACTCTCTCACTCTCATTTCTTTCTCATTCACATTCTTCTTCTTTCGTTGTTCTTAAATTCTCTCGTTTCGGTGACATTTTCGATATTTAAAAAGTACAAAAAAAAAGCATTATAATACGAAAAGGTATGTTGAGTTAGTGAATTAAAATATTTTTTAATTTAATTTATGATTATGATATAATATATTTTACATGTAATTAACACTTTGATTTTAGTAGAGTTGTGTAATTTATTTTTTTCATCATTTTATGTAGATTAACAATTATTTAAAATTTGTTATATTTTTGTAATAAATATTTGACCTCAACGTGAAAATATATTTATTTTAGAATTTTTTTTTATATATTTAATAGGTTGGATCAAGGAGAACAAAAATAATTTATTCAACTAAAAAGTAAGTTATATAACTTAAATTTAATTTAATTTTATGTGTAAATTTATGTAAATATTTCTCAAATTTACTGCATTTTATTTATTTTTTATCAAAAAATGCCAATCCCTGTATGCTACTCTTTATTGGGATAAAAAAAAATTATAAATTATTCAAATATGTATGATTATCAATTAAGGCGCTCAAGGGTTGCTCCAATTGTTAAACAAATGAAATTTAAATAGCTAGTAGGTAGAATTACTCGTATGATTAAATTAGTAGATAAAGTTGAATTTATAGAAACAATTCATTTTAGAAAACTCACCATTGTTAACTCATTAGAGTACGAATCTATGGAAATATGGGGGGAAAATGTTTCTTCTATGTTTGATCACATTCGTGATATTGGTGGAATGAATGAAATTGAGTTGTATGTGAAACTTTATCATGTTGTCATTTCGTCAAATGAAGAAAATGATGTTGGTCCATGTGGTATTGTTAATGAAGATGTTGATGTTGGTCAATCCAGTACTCTTGATGAAGATGGTATTAAAATGAAGGAACAAGATGATGGTAGGGATGAAGGTTATGATTGTGATGGTGATGAAAATGATGACGATGACTCTTGGATATCTAATAAGGATAGTGATAATGATGGGAAAGATCCATTGGGATTTCAAAAGAACTTCACCTCTGGTGTGATAAATTCGAATCTACATACTAGAATAGCTTTTCTATCAATGTTAGAAATAGAATTTGATTCACCGAGGATGGATCCATATGATAGGCCAGAAGGTCATTCCTCTTGGGATCCATCTAAAGAGTTTGCAGTTGGAATGATATTTCCATCAAGGGATGTTGTGGCTGCTGTATCAAAAGAATAATATTTAAGATGCCATCATCAATTTTGCTATGATGAAACAAAGAACCGAACATACTCCATCAAACGTAGAGACAAATGTAATAATTATGCGTGGAGGCTTCACAAATCAAGAAAAGATTGGTGGCAACCTCTTGCTTGATATAATAGGTACTGCATTGATATTTATTGAGTAATTACAATAGGCATTTAAAAATGCTACCATGAAAGAAGCTCTATGAAAAATAGGTCCACATTTCATTTATCATTATTGAAATATATTTACATAAATATTATTATTTTACAAGTTATTTTTGCACTAATATATTGTTTTATCAACACACCAAAATCTAAAAAGAAAGGCTTATGAGGCAATAAACAAGATTCACGAGGTGCATCCTAAAACATATGTTGGACAATCAAATTTAATTTGGAGAAGTGGACTAGGTCTCATGATGATGGAAAAAAAGTATGGTGCGATGATAACAAATATAACATAATCACTTAATGGCAAGCTGAAAGGTTTTTGAGCTTTACATATAACACCAATGGTTGATAAATTTTTTTAAGTGTGTTCATTATTTTGACCAACGATCCACCACCTTCACTGAGCAATAAAGCAATGTGTTTATTTTCGCGGAATCTTGTGATGACATTATTCAAGAAAATGCCCTAAAAGCAAATGGACATTGTATCAAACGTTTTAATAGTCAAATAATGGTGTGTGAAATCATCACTGTTTGTGGCAGACAGAAGTAGGTGGTAAAGCTGATGGATTAAACGTGTACATGGGGCAAATTTCAAGAGCTGAGAATCCCTTGTTCACATGCTTTTGCTGCATGCATGTCCTATTGTATTGTCTATAACCAGTTTGTTTTCGATTATTATAAATTGGATCGCATGATAAAATGTTATGTAGAAATGTTTCATCCTCTTAGCTACTCTAATTATTGTCCTATAGCAAATGGTCTCCCACTTGTGCTAGACAGTAATAGAACAAGGAGAAGAAGGCCGCCAAAGTCTTCAAGGATACATAATGAGATGGACTGGAGGACTAGTAAAATGGCAGATACATCTCGGATACACTATTCAATTTGTGGTGGAGGACACAATAAGAAAACATGTATGGTAGGAAATAAATGAAGTAACATTAGGCGTATGTAATGTACTTTTGTCTAATATATTCGAATATAAATAGTTTGGTTTTAATAATTGTCTATTAAATTATGAAATGTATTTTATTTATTTTTTTGATGCATTACCATATTACTCATCTTAATATGATAATAATATACTTGGACATCCATTAAAAATAATAAGAAACAATGCACAATATTTAATGATCAACTATACCACAAACTGGATGCCTCATTTCATATGGCCCGCGTAATTGTTCATGCCATGGTCTTGGTGCAAGATAAGTTTCTGGATCTGGATTATCTTATGTAGTTGAAACATTTAGATCAATAGAAGTATTTTGATGGCCAAATAAACTAACACCCGAAGGAACATGCCTAATTGCATAATTAGGAGGTGCATACGTAAAACTAGAAGAATCTCATGACGCAAAATAATTCCTCGAACTAGATGGTTCAATTATTGGTTCATATGCAAATGTTGGAAATATTGATCCACTTGGTGTTTGTGACTATTGTATAACTGAAATACAATAACCACTATGTCCATTTAGAAGATTGTGTTGGAATGGAAGGACCAATCATCCATCCCATTAATTGTGTCATCAAACTTTATGCTTATAGTTGTATATTAGATGAAGTCCCAATGTCTTGCTCAGTCATACATTTTGCTCAGTCATGCCCATGTGGTACTACATAGGTGGTGGCACTAGATGAACATCTCTGGATTGAGATTGTTGTGAAGACGTGCCTTGAATACCTACACGTCCATGACCATGCCCTCAATCTCGACTCCTGCTCCTATTAACTCTTGAAAAAGATTTTATAATCAATAAGTCATCTAAATCATCCATGCTTCGAGGACCTTGTGGTGTAGGCTATAGAGGTGGTAGTTGTGTTTGTCTTCTATTCTCCATAAGTGAGAATGATACATAATTGAGAATATTTGATATAGTCTCAATATTATCACTTGGAGAATTTCTAATAAGAACACGACAATGCTCTACTCCATCCTCATGAGGATTAAAAAACTAATATGATGAAAACATCAATGAAAAATACTTATGAAAGTTAAATGAGCAAATTTAGTAAAAATTAAACGTACAAATGATCCGAGCGCAATGTCTTTTATGAAAATCCAATGCCACGACACCTTCCAGTACCACTCCATATATTATGAATGGTAGTGGAGTGGCACCATCGCTAGTAATGTTGTTATGACGCTACGTTCTCGAGTGTTCCACTGAGCTATCCAATGTGAATGAACAATAGTCCAATCTGTGTCAAACTTTCTTAAGTCAATGTCATAGAGAGAAGCAAATTGTTGTAATTTTGCTGGAATATGCTGTTGTAATCCAAATTGTCACATCACTATGTTTGGTTGATGCCACACGATGATGTGAAAGCATATCAATGGTACCATAGCTCTCCAAATAGCTCTCCCTTAACGATAATATTATGGGAGCGATTCAATCATTCCTTCACTATATGGCTCCCAAATTATCTAAAATTGACATTCATTTGTTAAGTAAACTAATATATATATATATATATATATATATATATATTCATATTGTTTATTATCTATTCTAATAACATTCTGTCTAATTGATATCTCAACTCAACCAAAACGTGAGTAACAACCTTTGTAATTTGTCTAACATTACTCCACCTACATTCTAGCAAAAACATGATATTACATTTTTTAAGCAAAATACAATTAGCACAAAAAATATTAAATATTTCATACCTACTACCCAAGGGGGCAACGTGATGTGGATCTATGTTTGATATTGTGGGTGCTATAGAAGTAATCTTATCCCATACCCATATTTGAAGTATAAATAATGTACCGGCCATTTGAGCTACTGATGGTGATGTCACACGACACAATTGCCTATACAATCAAATTAGGCAAGCAACTCCCCAAATATAATTGTCTGTTTGCTCTAGATCCATAAGTGGCAAAAACATGAGATTAACATTAGCCGTTGATAAATCACTAAAAATAGCATCAATTATTCTCAAATGTATGTTTTCGCATATCTCTAAACAACATTATCATATGCCTCCTTTAGGATTTTATTGAATTCTTGTGCTAGCCAATTTATATTGAGATATCTTGTTTTAATTTCATTATTAGGTGGTACAACACTTAACAATATCTCACATAATATTGGCTAGTTATAATGTGAACGCCCTATGACAGTTATACCATCTATAGGCAAACTCGTCAGCAATCCTATATCCTAAAGGGTTATGGTCATTTCCCACTTTGGAAACATAAGTATATGTGTCTCAGACCGCCACCGTTCAATAAGAGCAATAATCAAATGACATTCTAACGCAAAAAATCCAACTCGCATAATATAGTAGAAACCAATATCTCTCAGATAGAGAATAATGTACTATAGAATTTCTTCTAAATATTGAATAGTACCACATCATCTGCAATGTATAGGACCATCTTGTATTGTCTCTTGCCCTATAGCCTCTTAACGATGTTCAAGTTGATAATACAATAATGACAAGTCATTTGAACATGATAATATGTAATCTTATCAAGTATGACGTCCTTCCATACCTATTCTAATAATATATTAGTTGACTATATTAAAAAAGACATTAAACTAACATACTAAACTAACATTCTTCAATTTACAATATGAATAATTAAATGAGATTTTTTACACAATAGTATAGTAAAATAAATAAATTATCTTGTAACAATCTAACAAATAACAATATCATAAAAAAAATATGATAATATATTTTTTAGACTGATAAAAATATATCAATATGATAATATCATAAAACAAATAATAATATCGTAAAATAATACAATAAAAGATTTCTTATCCTAATAAAATAAATTAGTGATATAATTTAAAAACAAATTGAAATTACTAAATAAAAATATTATAATGGAAATTTAAAATAATATTTTAAAGTTTATAAAAATTGAAAGAAGAAACATATATTTACATTTTTAGTCAATGATGTAGATGTAATAGCCCAACCGTAACGAACTACTACCGGCGTTAGAATTTCGACCACTCAGAGGTGACTGAAACCTTAACAAGTCTGTCTGTCATCAGACGTCATTTCTACATCATAATTTTTTTGCTTTTATTTTCTTTTTCTTATATTTCATTTCATCATCTTATAATTCGTTATGCATTCGTTCATCCACTTTCATACATTCTCACTACTGCATACATACAATGTACATGTACAATTTATAATATTCATATTATGTATGCAATACATAACTATCATGGTATAAGGAATTATTTAAAAGGATATAAATTCTTCATCACAGCATGACCATACATTCCTATACTAAGTCATTCATAGTTATGTTACTCTTATTGCATAGTCCATTACATTTCATGAGCTAGGGCAACAACAACTAATATATACTCAGTATAGATCCATCTTTATGAGTCATCATCTTGACCCTGTGAAAAATGAGTAAAGGGAGAGGGGATAGGAGATATATATAAAAGAGATGTGAGCTATTTTGAAATAGTTTCGTGAGTATATACCAAAAAAAAATATTCATTTTCATGCTCGTGTAATGCATCATAGACAAACATTTCACGTAACTTTGCAAGTAAGGTGAATTTGTCCTTATAGACTTCAGTATTTGGTTGTCGAGATAACTCCTTAGGACTTCATTAACGTTAAACTCAAGCTGAAGCATATCCTCGGGCCAATAATCCAGGCAGCCTAAGCATACCCTTGAACCAATATTATCATTAAGTATAGCTCTAAAAAGCTCCTTTCAGCTATTTTAGTCTTACCTTATACTGGTGCCAAGTAGCTCCTTTTGGCTAACTTGGTCACTCATACATCACCTTTCATTCCGTCAATTCATCATATCATTTTTTTAAAGTCTATGGTTCATCCAGTACTAACCGAGTCATATATATCATAAACATATATGCAAATGCAACATATCTTGTGGTGTTAATGCAAGCAACCTAATCATCATGATGCATGCTCATGGTATAAAATATTTTGTGTCATACATTTAAAAGTATTTAGCATCTACTCACTTGGAAAATTGCATTTTCATAATAATCCAATGTATTGTTGCCTTGAATTCCTTGAGTCCGACCCTACATTGATAGACTTTGGATTAGAGACATAACATATACACATATTTTCTATACTATAAGACTCATTCACATACTTCTCCATGCATTCTTTCTTTACTTATGAGTTACTATTCGATTGCCCTAGGTACTACACTTTGAAATTGAGTGATATCCTTCACTCTTCTATGATTTTCTAGTTATTTTCCTATTTAGAAGGGTGATGCCTTAACTACATCCCTTGATACTGAACCATAACTCTGTACCAAATGATACCTTTTAAGTATCATTTAGTACTATCTTACCTTACTTAGCCGTATGGATGCCTTGGTTATATCCACCAGCTACCGAGTCATCTTATTGACTTAGTCAACTGATGTCTCGAATCTCATCATTCATCTCATTCCTTATCCTTTACCAAGTTGAGAAAATGTCTTGGTAACACCTTTCAACTACCTTCATATTCTCTTTTTTTGAGTTATTTTGTTGACCAAGCCAACAAGATGTCTTGATTACTATTTACTTTATTCATTTATCTATTTTTTATTCCTTTTCAAGTCATATAATGCCTCGGTTTTACCATTTGGTCATCTATATGACTCGATCCTAAAGCTTAGCTTTCACAGTGACCAGAATATCATGCCGGTGACTAGAAATTGAGTTTTTCCTAGGTCAAAACCTGCTTCTAGGTGTCTCCAATCCATCTAGACCATTTTCCAGGCATGTTTTTATTTGGAAACACCTCATTTAACATCATTCAACACCATCTGGCATTATCTAACCTTCATAACATCATTTAGGCACCTACATTGCATTTTAACATCTTCATTTCTTGCATTCCTAGTTCATCATCAATATTTCTCTACATTTCCATCAAACACTCAAATCTACAGTCAAAACACACATGCAATGACAGATTTGGTGTTTTCTAGCATCAACTCATGCATTTCAACTCATTTCATAAACTAACAACATTCATAGTTCCATTCACATCAACATCCAGGTTCTAACCCGAAACCTACATGTTTCATAAACGCTTCATAAACATATTTATGTCCTTCATGCATGTTCTATTTAATACCATCAATCCCCAAACAAGTTAAAAGGAGGATAACTAACCTATTTTGAAAGTGATTGGTGAAGGAGAACTCAATTTCCTCAAGTTTCTTCCTCCGATGTTCTTGCTCCAATTCAATTGAATCTTGCTCAAACACCAACCTTTTGTTTTCTCTTAACTTCACTTAGTGATTATTCACTCTTTTAACCTATTCCACTCATTCTTTGGTGTACTTTGGTTCTTTTGTCACTTTTCGAATTTCTGGAGATGATTTTGGAGAAGAATTCATCTCTTACTGTGGCCATCTCCCTTTTAAAAGGAGGTGGTTCAGTCTTTAGCATGGACTCCAAACCGCGTGTTTGATTCCAAGCCAACATGTCTCATTGTTTTATCATTTTGCTCATTTATGCATTTCATTTTCCATTTTTATCAATTTAGCATCTTTTGACGATTTCATTTTAATTTTTATTACATTTTCTTTGACATATTTACTCTTATTCATTTTTTTGGTTCTATTTCGAATATTTTAAGAATATTTCGTTTTGAAAATTTAAGTTTTGATAACAAAGAAGTGTTGGGTGTTACAGTAGAAGTACATAAAATTGATAGAAAAGAAGATAAGAGGAAAACTAAAAAAAAGAAAAAAGTAAAGAGAATGGAGAGGGGATAAGAATAGAAGAGATGAGAGGATTTGCTAATTTAAAAGATTTTAAAAGAGAATTTCGAAAAAGAAATAATGAAGAAGTTGACTACCGTAGTAAACTTGATTTTAAAAAATAATTTCTTCTGCTTTGGGCGCATAGAATTTTCACTTACGGGTGCAGTTGCACACTGCACCCGTAGGTGTAAATTCTTAAGAAAAATAAAATAAAATAACTATTGCATCTTGCATGCAGTAGTTGAGCATGCCGTGTAAGTTATAATGCAATCTATGATGCTTTAGATAATGTAAATTCTAGATACAAAAAATTGCATAAAAATCTTTAGATCTTTAGAATTATATGATTTTCACAATAATATAATTACCTGATGCAGAGTTAGGATTGGCCATTAGAATTGTTATAGAAGGTTTCTTAGATGATAAATTGATTTCTCCCTCTTAACCCTTCTTTATGCTAACAGAGTTTAGTGATGGTTGTCTATTAGCCCTAATGGGTAGAAGGAGAACCAATTTATAGAGATTAACTTTAGATCCGATACGTCTATCAAGTAATCAAATCAATGGTCAGGATTTAATACATTTAATAGCAATTAAATACTTAACATAATCATCAGCATTTAATAGCAATTAAATACCTAACATAATCGTCAGCCTTTAATAGTAATTAAATACCTAACATAATCGTTAGCATTTAATAGCAATTCAATACCTAACATAATCGTCAACATTTAATAGCAATTAAATACACAATTATTATATATTAATCGGGCCACTTAATTTTAACCTTATATTTAGCACATAATTTTAGGCTAAAATCTTACACCAACAGTTACTTGTCCAAAAAATATGACTGTTGGATTGAACGGTTACACAAAAAAGCAAGCAATTGTTCGTACAACTGCTTGTAATAATCCATATGAATATGCCCCAGAGTGTTTTATCTTTAATAGATATTTATTTAATATTTTAGACCAAAGCTGATTAAAGACTTAATTACTCTTTAAGATTGTAAATTTAATTTGATTATTTAGTTAAGAATTATAAATAATTGTAACTTTTTATGTGGGGCAAATTTTCAATAACCAAAAAAATATCTAACAAAAGCAATGTGGTGTTATGTTAGTAGCATAGGTAAGAAAGTAAAGCTTAGAAGGTTAGAACCATAATAAAAATAAAAATAAAAAAAAATAATAGTGAAAGGAAAAGAAAATTCTATCTCACACCATCCAAAATAGATAGAAGAATAATGAACTAATCTCCAAACTAATTGGAATGGTAATGTTCATTTGAAGTTGAATTATAATGTTTTTAAATAAATGTTTAGTTCAATTGATAATGGTTATTAATAGTTATTTATGTTAAATATTTAATAATATCTTCTATAAAAATACTCAATATTATATAAATTATTTTATTAAAATAAATAAAAATTTTATATAATTTTTTTACTATACTAATTTTTAATGCACGTGCTTCGCTTTATAATATTTATGTAAATTTTAATAATTAATAAAATTATATTAATAATAATTTATTATTTAATTGAATGTATTAAGAAAATATTAAAAATTAAGTAATATTATAATTTAATTAAATATTGACATATTTATTTAATTATCTTTATAGAGTAATATCTCTTTGTATACAATGTTTTTTTTTTTTGTATATATGCTTTTATTCTTCATATCCTCTGATGAATGAATACTTTTGTAATTGATATTGATACTGCTCTTGATAGTGCAATATAAAATTATCCTTGAGAGAATACATCATATGATAAATACACGGTCATATTTGATATTATCATTTGTTTATTATCATTGAAAAGTATAAATGAATTAGAAATTGATTTATTTTGAAATGAAAAGCTTATTGATAATTTTTTTTATTGTGAATAATTAAAATAAATGTGAATAAAATTATTAAATAATACCTAATAGATTAATTGATTGTTGAGTAGATTATATTTATTTCTAATATAATAAAGCATTTAATAAAAAAATAAATTTATAAAGTTGCAAACTTTTATTAAATTAAAATTTCTAAATATATAAAATTTAAAATTTTTTAAATATGAAATATGAAATTATTTTTTAATTTATTTTAAAAATATTAATTTTAATATACACATATTGTTATAATAGTATGAAATATTTAAAAAAATCTAGTTAAGAATCATGTTATATATATATAATACATAATATTTTTCTTCTCATATTGTTTACGGTAAACTATAATATTAAAAAATACATTTTAAAATATTTATATATTTATTTCATTTTATTAGTTTACATAAATAATTTTATAACTAAAATAAAAATTAATAATTAATTAAAAATTACTATATTATAATTGTATATAATATATTATTTAATAATTATTATCACATATAATTTTACTAATTAATTGTTGTGTTGAAATAAAAATTTATTATATTTATATTATTATTTTAAATAATATATTTATAATAAAATTTTAAATACTTAATAAGTCAATTTAAAATAATTCATATTCTCTTATTAAGTCAATTTAAAATTATTTAAAAATATTAAAATATTAATATCATAATTGTGGTGAATATATTTCTTCTATATACATACTTATTTTTAATATAATAAATTTATTTTTCAAGTTATTTTTAAAATATTAATTGTAATATTCACATATTTTTTATTTTAATATTATGAAATATTGAAAAAAAAAATCTCGTTATGAATCATGATATGATTTTTTTTCTTCTAATATTGCTATAAACTATAATATCAAAAAATGTATTTTAAAATATTTATATATTTATTTTATTTTATTAGTTTATATAATTAATTTTATAATTAAAATAAAAAATTAATTAAATTAATTAATAATTACTGTATTATAATTTAATATAATATATTATTATTAATTTTATAATATTTATTTATTTTATATTATTTAATTATAATTATTATATTTAATTTTATCAATTAATTATCAAATTGAATTAAAAGTTTATTGTATTTATATTATTAATTTAAATAATATATTTATAATAAAATATTTAACTGTTTAATAAAATTTTAAGTTAATTGTGGTCAATTTAAAATAATTTTATTTAGTCAATTTAAAAGTGTTTAAAATTATTATATTAATAATAATTGAATAAAATTAATATAATTTGTAGATATTATTTTATTTATAATTATTATAATATTTAGTAATTATATATTTATTTTATTTATTGTTATTTTAATTTATATCATTTTATAATATTTATAATAATTAATAATTTATTATTTAATTGAATATATCATTAAAAATATAAAATAATTATTTAAATATTTAATAATATTTAACTTAATAATTTATTATGTAATTATTTACTATTATTAAATAAAATTTATATATATTTTTAAATATAAAAAATATTATAACATTAAATTAAAAATAAATAAATAATATAAATTATATAAAGATATCTAAAATAATAAAATATCAATATTAAATAAATTAATATAGTAAAATAAATAGTTACTAGATTTCCCGGGTCATATTACTAGATTTCCCAGGCCATCTATAATTGTCTTTGGTACTGTTAAATTTGCAAGCGTATGATCTAACTCCCAAAATATTGTTTGTCCAGTGTTTTTATTATGATCAACTGCATTAGGACATAAACCTATATTCATGACTTTATGATTTAATCTATAAAATACTTCATAAATATGGGATCCTTATAACATATTGTAATTATGAGTTAATATATCTAATATTAATACTTTTAATATGTGTGGATCAGTTAAGGATACTGTGAAATTTGGAAAGCAATTTGTATAAATTGGTCTATTTGTTAAACTTGTTTCAAATAATCCTAATAATGAATCTTTATAAATTTATATGTCTACTATCTCTTAAGACTACATGTATACTTGTATTTAATCCTTCCATAGTTAATGGTTTAATTGCGACTTGTAGTAGTCCTATATGTTAAAATCTATATCCTTGATTTAAATATCTCGATATTGTTTTTCTAGATAATAAGTTCATACTTTGATTTTCTGATATTAATGGAACTACTTGTTCTTTTGTTTTTATTGCTCTAATAGATTTGAAATCTAGTATTCCTTTTTTATATATATTTGTTATTGGTAGATTTGGAGGTTTCCAATTTGTTAATTTTTGGTTATTCCATATAGTATGTCTTGTTAAAATTGTATTACTAACTTCTT
>CAOGCB011212977.1:0-10325 GCA_948266635.1 Cnidoscolus chayamansa | reverse complement strand
GCTAGATGAACTATGCAAACAAGTATAAATAACAAGAAAAAACATTCACTTGGCAAGTTGTTAAAGAAGTTCTCATTGCTTTTGACCAAATTTTAGAATCAACATATGAATATAAAGGCAGAGCTTGGAACTAAAACTTTTTGTCCTTCTCTAAATTTTCTTTTTAATATAAAACTCTGTTAGTTTTGGTATTTGTATTGGAAATCCTAAAAATAGGTGGGACATTGTTTATTTTTTCTGGTTGGCATTTCATTAGAAGCTTTCTTTGGATAACTAAACCATAATACATTCATTTTTAATTCTCAGGACGTAAAGAATTGGGAGCCTAAACGTGTCGGTGTATTGGTTCTCTATGTTTTTGTGATGATGTTTTCTTGTCAAAGGTTGTATATTGCTATTCGAGCTCCGTACCTGGATCGAGAAAGAAGAGAATTGACAGAGGCTTATATGGAGGCAGTGATTCCTGAGCCATCTCCTGCTAATATTAGAAAGTACGTGCATTTTTCATTTTGTTGCTAGTGCAGCAACAAGATTATCTACTTTATGTCATATTGTCACGGGAAGTTGCTCATTGTCTTTCTTATTCTCTCTATCCCATAACGTAGCATGGGTTATTGCATTGTTTATGAGTGTGAGGGCTCTATATTTGATGCCAATTGAATTTATAGTCAATTTGGACTGACTATGCATAACTAGTACAGAATTTTTAGTTTTTTACTTGTTTAACTTATGCAAAATGATTTCCTTTTTTGGAATAAAGTAATTGTTGGCTAGGTGGGGCCAACATCCTACCAATATCCTTTTGAAAAATGGCGCTTGGGCTGCTATGCTATAAGTAATGGAAGTTGCTTCATTGTTAATAGCTTAAGTTTTTGGTATGGTGGTAAGCTTGATCCTATAATTGGTATTAGAGTCAAGGTCATAGATTCGACTCCTAGCAGGTGTTGGGGGGATTGTTGGCTAGGTGGGGGCTACCATCTTGGGCAAATCTCTTTGAACTACAGTACTTGGGCTACTACGCTATAAGGAATTGAAGTTGCACCTCTGCTAACAGCTTAAGCTTTTAGCATGGTGGTAAGCGCTTGATTTGACAATAATTTTCTAAGCAATGAAAAGCATAAGTTTGTTATACTCCAATGGTATTCTGGTTTTTGTGCAAGACTGCAAGGTGATTTAATTCATGTCTATACTCTATATGTTAAGGTGAGTAAATGTCATTCTAGGGTTGATATTTTAGGCACTTGAATTCTTTGAATTTATTCATGTCTAAATATGCCTATCCAGCTTCAAAACTATGAAGTAATTGTGCAATTTTGTTAAAGATTCTTAACGCTATACTCCACTATAGAATGATGGAAAGACTTGCAACTCGGATAGGTAAACTATACCTTATGAATGCAGGTTTAAGAAGAGCATGTGGAGGAAGTTAATGCCTAAAGGCTTGAAAATGAAGAAGTTTGTTGAAGGGCCTGATGGATCACTGGTTCACGACACTGCGTATGTTGGAGAAGATGCATGGGATGATGATCCACTGCCACCTCAGGAGAGTGTGAAACACGTTATTGACAAAGATGTGAAATTAAATCCAGCAGAGAAGAAAGAATTGAAAGATGATTTGCGCAT
This sequence comes from Cnidoscolus chayamansa, assembly GCA_948266635.1. Classification (NCBI taxonomy): domain Eukaryota; kingdom Viridiplantae; phylum Streptophyta; class Magnoliopsida; order Malpighiales; family Euphorbiaceae; genus Cnidoscolus; species Cnidoscolus chayamansa. Next base: position 8,702 of record CAOGCB011212977.1, on the reverse strand, counting down.
TTCAGGTTACTATGCAATTATATGTTTGTAACTGAATAATTATTGTTGAATCGCACATCGGTTTGGAATGAGTATTGTGTGCTACTTATAAGGCGTTGGGTAACCCTTCCCTCTTGAGCTGGCTTTCGGGGTGGACCAGGCTCGACTATTTCTCTTAACATCCCATCCAATGTAGGCCTCCAGTTTGTGTTTGGACTAGGCTTGTTGGGCCTCCCGTTTGTATTTCATGCTCTAGTTGGTCTGGGCATGAGAGGGTATGTTGAATCCCACATCAATTTGGAATGAGAATTATGTGCTACTTATGAGGCCTTAGGCACCCCTCTTCTATTGAGCGCTTTTAGGATGGATTTAGGCATGGCTTATTTTCATGTATGCTTTGGTCTATTTTTGATGCTTTTGTTCTTTCTTTCTATACTTTTGAATTTTTGGTCAAGTTTCCTACAGATTGAGCATAGGAGGTTCTTTCTGCAAAAAATTTTAAAATGAAGTTATTGTTCAGACATTTTAGTTCAAAAGTCAAATTCATGATTGTTGGCGTCTGAGGGGAATGTTTGTGTTTGCTAATGTGGCTGGATGATGCCCATTCAATGAAATAAAGATACCATATTCAACATGCCAGCATAAAATTGTCTATATTGAGCAACCGTAAATATGCTACCTATAATCTTGTTTTGCTCCACATTGACCATAGATGAGTAGGGTGATTGCTTTTAAATACAACAACAATAATTAAGCCTTAATCCAAAATTAAGTGGGTTCAACTATATGCTACCTGTAACATGCTTGAAGTTGTAAAAGGATTTGATTTCTGAACATATATCTGTTGACTGTTGATAACATGATATGCCCTCCCTCTCTATCAATCCAAGGGATGGAAGGGCAGAGGCCTTTGGTGTCCTATCCAGTAAAAAATTGGAGCCTTACAATCACTAGCCAATATGCTTTTCTCTCATACCTTTGTAGAAAGAGCTTATTTATTTGTAGATAACAAGCCTTTACTTAAAACAAATGGGAATAGAACCAGAAGGCCCTAGATGCCATGTCGAATGGGGGGACCAAGATTACATGTGATTGGCTCTTAGTTGAACCGTTTTGCAGGGGCTTTAGATTGTGTTGTTGCTTTTCATAGTGCTCTAATAGTGTCTAGATATTGGGTTTTTCATGCTCATTTGACAGGTTCAATTCAAGAAAGTAAAGAAACTTGGCGTGAAAGGCTTCTTGCATGGAAAGAAATACTACGAAATGATAAGTTAGCTGAGAACTTAGATGCATCAAATGCCAGATATGTGGTTGAATTTGACATGAAAGAGGTTGAAAATAGTCTTCGTAAGGATGTGGTGGAAAAGGTCACAGACACACAGGGAGCCAGGGCCTTATGGATATCTAAGAGATGGTGGCGTTATCGTCCAAAGCTTCCATATACTTATTTTCTTCAAAAGCTTGATTATTCTGAGGTAAATGCTTTTATCCTTTGTTTTCTTCTGTTTTTAGGGCGAGATTGATCAGTTGCTTGTGTTGGAAGTAGTTGAAACTTAACATTTCTTCTTGTCAAGTACTTTAGAGTTGAGTGCTTTTGCAGATACACATGTTCACATGGATGAAAATGTTGAGTTTTTTTAATTTCTATTAATTATGATTTAGGCAGAAAATTGAGTTAATTTTCATAGATTGTATAGGTTGAAGTTTTCTCTTTACATGCTAGAGATCATATGAAGGAGACATAAGGCATTAGCCAATTGCAACAGAATATTTACTTGATATGCTGAAAATGTTGCTGGGCTATTAGTAAAGTGTAGTTGAATGCAAACATGACTTCCATATTTGCAAGCTATTTAATCATTAACAGATTGTCTGGTTCTGATCTTTGGATATTTTTCAATAGGTTGCTGCTGTTGTCTTCACAGAGGACCTGAAAAGACTGTATGTAACTATGAAAGAAGGTTTTCCATTAGAATATGTTGTAAGTCTAATGTTTGATTGTTTTTGTTTGGTCGCTGATCTAGTTTTGGTCTTAGCTTACAGTTGCAGCTTGTTTTCATTGATAGGTTGATATTCCCCTTGACCCGCACTTATTTGAGATAATATCAAGTTCTGGAGTTGAAGTAGATCTCCTTCAGAAGCGGCAAATCCATTATTTTTTGAAAGTCGTGATTGCATTATTGCCTGGGTTACTCATACTTTGGCTTATAAGGGAGTCTGTTATGTTGTTACACATCACTTCTAATCGTTTTCTTTACAAGAAGTATAATCAGCTTTTCGATATGGCATATGCAGAAAATTTTATACTGGTATTGCTATAATAACACTCCGTGCCTCAATTTTCTTCATGTCTAGTCATTCTCTGATTATCACATCTGCTCATTCAGCCAGTTGGAGATGGTGGTGAAACAAAATCGATGTATAAGGAAGTGGTACTCGGAGGTGATGTCTGGGATCTTCTTGATGAAATAATGATCTATATGGGCAATCCCATGCAGTACTATGAAAAGGGGGTGAAGTTTGTTCGGGTAATTGTTAAAAGAAAAACATATTTCTTTTAGTTATTATACTTCAATCTTTAGAGACATAACAAAAGCATGACCTGATTCATGGTTTTGTGCGTGACAGGGTGTTCTTCTCTCGGGACCGCCTGGAACAGGGAAGACACTTTTTGCTCGCACACTAGCAAAGGAAAGTGGATTGCCTTTTGTTTTTGCTTCTGGTGCAGAGTTTACTGATAGTGAAAAAAGCGGTGCAGCAAGGATCAATGAGATGTTCTCCATTGCTAGAAGAAATGTAAGCATTTGTCCATTTGCAAATTTTGTGTTTCTTGTAAACCATCTCAAACCTATCCATGTATAGTTGTATACTCTGACCATGATTTGTAATTAGATAACTTAGCTGCATATTTGCTAGATATTCGATGCTGTGTGCAACTTACTGAACTATGGGAAAGTAAAAAAGCTTTATCTTAGTTGATTACACAATCTCTTTGCAGGCACCTTGCTTTGTGTTTGTGGATGAGATTGATGCTATTGCTGGAAGGCATGCAAGGAAGGACCCACGGAGAAGGGCGACATTTGAGGCTCTAATTGCACAGCTTGATGGGGAGTGAGTAACTGTATACTATGCATTTGTTCATTCCCGCTTGATATGTGGGCTCTAAATTTTTCAAAATCATGTTTCTAATGAAGCTTAGATATGTTGTCTTGTAATTTTGGATATTCATGTTGAGCTTCCTTTCATATAGGAAGGAGAAAACAGGTGTAGATCGGTTTTCACTTAGACAAGCTGTGATATTCATCTGTGCCACCAATAGACCGGATGAATTGGACTTAGAATTTGTTCGTGCTGGACGCATTGATCGTCGATTGTACATTGGCTTGCCTGACGCAAAGCAAAGAGTGCAAATTTTTTGTGTGCATAGTGCAGGAAAACAACTTGCAGAAGATGTAGACTTTGGAAAGGTGTTCTTTTAATTATTTTTTGTTGACATATCTTCAAGTTGCAAACAAAGAATTTCCTTTTCATATATAAGAGAATATATTCAAATGGCACCAAAGGTGGATAATGCCCATTGCCCAAATACTCAATATTTGCTGAAGGAGCAACTAATCTTTAGGAAACTAGGGTCAACAGTTCCAATTTAATACTACAGACTCACCCTTGTACTGTCTTTTTACATTGTAACTGAAATTTATTTCACTTACAAACTTATCCAAAAGATAGGATGTTGATGGTCAATTCTGTGTTTTTCCTTTTCCTCTCATATGGCATATCTGTGTAATATACAGATTTAATATTCGTTCAGATATACTGAGTAACCAGCCACTTATATTTGACATTTCTTTTTTATTTTTATTATATGGATAATGTTCGAATTCAGCTTACTATCATTTCCAATGCTTTTTCTTGGCAGCTTGTCTTCCGTACTGTTGGCTTCTCTGGAGCAGATATTCGGAATCTTGTCAACGAAGCTGCAATTATGTCTGTAAGTTTACTCTTGCTGGTGTAATTACAATCATGCCCATATGTTCAGTTCAGCTTGAACTGGAATGAAGTCACAGAAGAGTAATGATTTTCCCTTTTCCTTAAAGCTTAGATATGATTGGTGCTTTCAGTCTTTTATTTTCCTTTGGGTCTTCATCTCCTCCATAATTATAATTTGAGTGCCCAAATTTGATAAACATAACTCTTTTATTGCATGAAAATATGAAATCTATATCAGTGACAAAAAAAAAGTATTTGCCATTGTTCTATGTCAATGCCTAACATGGTCTGATAGCATCCTCTTCAGTTGCTACATATAACAAGCTTCAATGTTCGTTCTTTCATTAAATAAAAAGAGAGGATGTAGTATGATAGTTGTCATACACAAGTATTTTTGGGTATTGCACTTCTAAGTGTGGGACTGTTACTAATTAGTAAGCTATGCTTTGAATGCTTCTTTTAGTTTAAGGTTAAACTGTAGGAGTGTCCTGTACTTGCTCTCTGATGCACTACATCTGTTAGACATGTTTAAGATTACCTTGTTCCCCTTCCATTTTGGAAAATGTAGTTAATTCTTGTTGCAGGTAAGGAAAGGGCATTCCAGGATCTACCAGGAAGACATTGTTGACGTTTTAGATAAACAACTGCTCGAGGGCATGGGTGTACTTCTTACAGAAGAAGAACAGCAGAAATGTGAAGCAAGTGTAAGTCTGTCGTTCTGTAGCTGTCTCTGTGATGCAATTTTACCTTAAAAATTAATTGTGTGCTGTTATGTTTATGTATTAGGTGTCATTTGAAAAGAAGAGACTCTTGGCTGTACATGAAGCTGGTCATATATTATTAGCTCACCTGTTTCCACACTTTGATTGGCATGCATTTTCTCAGCTGTTGCCTGGTGGCAAGGTGGATATTCTGTTCACAGAGCTGGATTTTTGAATTGTAATGGATGATATTAAATTGTAATGGTTTCCTATTAACAGCTTTCCCTTTCCTATCGTCCTTTTATCATGCAGGAAACTGCAATATCTGTTTTCTTTCCCAGAGAAGATATGATAGACCAAGGCTATACAACCTTTGGCTACATGAAGATGCAAATGGTGGTAGCTCATGGTGGTCGTTGTGCTGAACATCTTGTATTTGGTGATGACATTACCGATGGAGGCTGTGATGATCTTGAAAAGATAACGAAGGTCACTATAGTATTTGTATACTTATTTGTATAAGATAATTTTGGTTTATTCACGGGCCTGGTAACCATCCTACTAATCTTCAAGAACCTTGCTCTAGTTGATTAGCTAAGATGAGGTTTATTCATGGGCCTGGTAACCAGCCTACTAATCTACAAGAACCTTGCTGTAGTTGATTAGCTAAGATGAAAAGAAGGAATGTGAAAAGGAAAAGGATATCAGTATAAGCTATATTTGTTTTGGATATTTGACCTTCTCTATAAGGATTTAGGTATCATGTCTTGTTGTTGAAAGGCATATTGGTTCAAAGTTGGGGTTGTCTCATCTTCATTGTCTTTTCAGATTGCTAGGGAGATGGTAATAAGCCCTCAAAATGCAAGGTTGGGCCTTACTGCTCTAACAAAAAGAGTTGGACTCATGGATCGACCAGATAACCCAGAAGGAGGGCTGATAAAGTACAAGGCATGCTCTTTATCTTTTACTGAGTTCCATGTATAATTGTTTCATTGATTCTCACTGTTCTTTATGTGACGTAATTCTCTTGCTCTACTTTTTTTTCCTTCTTCATGATATTAGTGGGATGATCCATATGTGATTCCTGCAAATATGACGCTTGAAGTATCAGAGCTATTTACTCGAGAGTTGACGAGGGTAAAATTGCCTCTTGTATTACATGTTTGTTTGATATGTATCATGCATACAAGAAGGGTTGGATAATTGAGAATCAGTATTGGGCTGGACAAATAATCTGAGTTGAATTTCCTGTATTATGATTTCTAAAGAGACCTGCTACTTATGCATAATGAAGACAGTACTCTAAGCGCCCAAGGTACGATGCATACACAAGTTAGAGCAAAGATCATTTTTGTATATCGCTCACAGTTGTGAACTGTTAAGATAATATTTGTCAGGAAGATCTGATTAATTTACTATATTGCATTTATTAAGCTCATTTACAGTAACAACTAAGTTCAGGTGATGCCAAGAAACATATGGAGAACTTGCTGTCACGCACACATGCTCACTGATCTCCAAATTACTAATTACATATTGATGGTTAATTTCTTCTGATATTTGGGAGGGAAAAAAACATAATCTTTGAAAGGAATTTGCATGATCATCTGGCTACCATGTCAACTTAACTTATGGTCTACATTTGCTCTTTCTTTGCTGAAATAGTGAGATTGCATTTTTGGTGGCAGTATATCAAAGAGACAGAAGAACTTGCAATGAAAGGACTGAGGGACAACGTACATATACTGGATGTGATTACAAAGGCTCTGTTAGAGAAGTCAAGAATAACTGGCTTGGTATACCAACTATTATTCCTGCCATGGATTTTTTTAACAAATATTTGCTCCTGTTATGATAAAATATATTTTCATGATTATCTTGTTTCTCCACCCATATTAGCTGCTTTCAGCACCAACTTCATTAAAACTGCCTTTTGGTTTCTTTAGTCATCAAGTGTTTCCTCTCTTCTTTTTTTTTTTTCCCTTTATTTTGTTGTAGCAGCTTTCTGATTAATTTCCGTGTATAGATCTGCTGATTTAGGCATCAACATGGTTGCTTTCGCATCCAACAAATTATTATAATTTTCAGATGTAATTTATTTGTCATTCATTATTTGGTCTTAAATGTTTCCAGGAAGTTGAGGAGATAATGAAGGGGCTTCCTCCATTGATGTTTGAAGATTTTGTGAAGCCATTCCAGATAAACTGGAAAGAGGTACTTCTCTTCTTATTTTGATAAATACTATGCCGAGCCCTTATTGATGGAAGGTGAAAGAGAAGCTTCCCTTTCTTATCATTCATAACGATTTAAGGAGGCAATGGCTCTAAACGTAAACTAATAACAAAATCAATGCATGAATCCAACAAACTATTGGATCCCTTTCACTCAGACGTGCATGCTCATGTGCATGTGCATGTGCACGCAGAACAATGCTTAGGGATGTCTGATTTAGTAGGCCTGGATCTTGTTCTTCTTTCTCCTAATCAATCTGCTTGTAAACCTGATTATTTATTAATTCTGTTTTTTGGGATTAAATTCTTAGGAGGGACCATTGCCTCACAATGACAAGTTGCGATATCAACCATTGGATGTATACCCTGCCCCACTGCATCGATCTTCATAAATTTGTGATAACAACCTTTGGGTATATGTTCTACACCTGTCCATTAAGCCACTAGCATCGGGTGGAAAAGTAGCGAGGAGTCCTCTTGAAGGATTACCATGGAGGAAGGAAAAGTAGTTCTCTGGCTCATTTTCCAAGAGAGGCGGGGAGCAAGAGAGGCGGGGAGAAGCGGAGAAGAAGCAAAAGAAGATAGCTTTGGCTGCTTGCTGGCTATTTTGTTTTTTTTTTTTGTTTTTAATAAGTGGATTTTTTTATAGGAAAACATTTAATTTGGAGAAATAATTTTAAATATATTTTTGTATTGTTGTAAAATAAAATTTTAATTTGTATGTATTTTTTAAATATGATTGTTAAAAAATATATAAAATTAAAAGAAATTTATTATCTAAATTTTTTTAAAATTTATTAAAAAAAATTTGATTAATTGGAAATAATTATATAATATAATATTTAATAATAAAATAATTATATGAGTGCCATATTAAATAGTATTTTAATAGTTCATTTCATGGAAAAGATGAGGAGAAGTAATTGGAGTTATGTGCTCGGCAGCTCTACCTGCTGCATTGGGCATGATTGGTCTTGAATGTGAAGCAGCACCTCCAAATGATCCTGTCCTTGAAGGAGTACCAATTATAGGTCCAGATTTCCTTGACTTTGAGCCATCCACTGGAATATCAAACATTTTACCCAATTCTCCTGACTTCTTGATATCACCCCCAGTGTATGGCATGGCCACAGAGCTCATTGTCGGAGTCCTTTCCTTTGGCTGCTCAGGCCGGCGTGATACATAAAGGCCATCGCTGGGCTGATGAGATGGGAACCGAGAACCCATCTAGCTGTTTAAAGAGACTGCAGGAGATATTACAAAAGAAAGCTATTAAGTATGATGATGCACAGGTCAAAGCCCTCCTACAAACAGAAAAAAACTTAGGGTTTAGACAAATTGTTTGCCATAACAGTAATTAAGCATGAAGAAGGGTAGACGGTAACTAGGCTTCACATTAGAATTTGACTCAGAAAAAGGAATCTGGCATGCCACACAAGACAAAGAACAGAAAAAGGTTGACGCTGATAATATTGCAGTAATAAAGTTACAGTAAGCAACGTAAAACATATGTGCATTAGATTATTTGTAGTGAAATGTGAGGAACATATTTGGTTAATCACGCAATCTGTAAACCACAAAAGAAAGCAAACTTCAAATAATCTGCGAGTGGATACCAAGTGCAACAGGGAAATGAGGTTACAAAAGAAGGCTATGATGAAATTGATCTCAAACAAAGAAACCAAAGAGAAACTGAAAGAAGCCAACACTGTAAAACTCTGCAGCAGTGTCAGATCACCAACATAAATGTACTAGAGTGCTCATACGACATGAAGAACCCAGTGTCTAAAATAATGTTTTC
>CAOGCB011212388.1:0-11734 GCA_948266635.1 Cnidoscolus chayamansa | reverse complement strand
TTTTCTATTAAAACAGTTGGAAAAGAAATTAGCCAACCAGTTTTTGAAATTAGCCTACTACTCTCAAAATTAGCCAGACTACTTTCAGAGTCAAAAATTTTAGCCAAGCTAATTTTGAAAAAGCCTGAACTAAATCCTGATGGAAGTACAAACTACACAGTCTGCATAGGATGTACGGTTGATAGTAGGATTCCAACAGCTAGTTTTCTAGCCGTTGGTGGCTTCTTTGCCCATAAATTTTCAGAGAAGCTTTTCATCTGTAAATAGTTGCATTTACTTCAAATGTTGGCTAAAGAATGCACGATATTATTGAGCAATTTTTTTAGTAGATTTTTCATTGATTTTTAAGCATTCATTGTGAGCTTCATTGGCATATCATGTCTCTTCTTAATAGCAATCTGTTGTAATTGTTGAAAGAGAGAACTTATTTATGAGAATTATGAGTTTAACATTTATTGTATTCAAGTGAGAGTACATCACTTGGAAGAGGTAGTTTAGCACCTTAAAAGCTAAAAGAAGTTTGATAGGGATTCAAACTTGTAAAGAGATTTCTAGGCACCTGTGAAGCTTGGAAGATGTGTTCTAAGTACCTATAAAGCTTAAAAGAACTGTAAAGGTTTCATCTCTTACCTAGAAAAGAGATAGACAGTGGAACTCTTAAGAAGAAGCTTGAGAAGAGTGGTTGTAGGTTGGTTTTAGCCGAACCACTGTAAAACTTATGTTTGAATTTTGTCAACCTTACTCTCCATTGATTTATTGATTATTAAGTTTATTTTCGTTGATTATTTGAGTATTGTTGAAACTTAAAAGAGTGCCATTAAAATCTAAAAGTTGTTGAACTGAAATTAGCAAACCTGAGAACTTAGCTAAATTTGCCATAAACAGTAGCGTGAATAGTGTTCCTTCAATAAAATAAAAATTAACTAAGCTAGATTTATTTTCTGATATCCTTAATTCTCTGTAAACAGTAGCGTGAACAGTAACCCTTCTATAGTCAGAAATTAGCTAAGCTAAATTTGCCTTCAGTTATCATAATTGATTAAAATAGCTCACTTAAACTTGGATAGAACTCTTATTGAAAGTACTTAGTCATAATTTAGAGCAATAACTTAGAAATTTAAGAGAAGTGAAAAAGTGACCAATTCACCCCTTCTTGGTCACTCAACTTTGGGATAACATTCATGAATCTTCTTCAAGGATATACAATCAAAGGGGAGTATGGGAGTAAACACAAACTTGTTTGTAAACTTCAAAAGTCATTATATGGATTGAGGCAGGCCTCTAGACAGTGGAATAACAAATTCACTAAGTGTTTGTTACAGGAAGAGTATTCACAATCGAAGGTAGATTATTCATTGTTTACTAAGTTTCTGTTGGGGGTTTTATAGTTGTATTAGTATATGTAGATAACATCATTGTAGGGAGCACTAGCAAGGAGTTGGTTGATCAGTTCAAGGCATGTTTGGCAGCACATTTTAAACTTAAAGACTTGGGAAAGTTGTAGTATTTTTTTGGGTTTGGAAGTAGCAAGATCAGCTGTTTGGAAGTAGCAAGATCAGCTAAGGGTATAATTATGTCGCAAAGGAAGTTTGTACTTGAAATGTTAGAAGAATATGGTTTGATTGGTGCTAAGCCTAGCACTATTCCTATTGATGCAGTAACAAAACTACATCACACTTCAGAAAGTTTATTAGTAAATCCTACAGTTTATAGACACTTAGTGGGAAAACTGTTGTTTGTCACACTTACAAGACCAGACATTGCTTATGTTGTTCACATGCTTGCTCAATTCATGGACAAGCCAGCTCATTCACATCTTGATGCAGCCCACAAAGTATTCAGATACTTGAAGGCTGCACTTGGACCAGGACTGTTTCTATCTGCCTCTTCTAAGCTTATCTTAAGTGCTTATTTAGATAGTGATTGGGCAGTGATTGGGCAGGGGTGTTCTAAAATAAGAAGGTCTTTAATTAGTTATTGTGTTTTTCTTGGGGATTTCTTAATCAGCTAGAAGTATAAGAAACAACAAACTATTTCCAGGAGCTCTGTAGAAGCAGAATATAGGGCCATGACAACTACAGTTTCAGAAATCATTTGAGTGAAGGCTTTACTCAATGATTTGGGACCTATCCTCTTGTTCACTGATAGTGTTTCAACTATCCAGATCTCTAAGAATCCAGTGTTTCATGAGAGAACTAAACACATAGAGATTGATTGCCGTTTTATAGGGGAGAAGGTTCCACAAGGCTTAGTTCAATCAATCTATCTTAACACTAAACAGCAGCCTACAGATCTATTCACAAAAACATTGTTTCCTACACAATTAAAATATCTCCTAAGCAAGTTGAACATAAACAACATTTATATTCAACTTGAGGGCGAGTATCAATAATAAATAGTTAATTAGTTAGTTTGTTACTGTTATAACAGTAACTGAATAACTAATGTTGTAACAATTGAGTTAATTAGTTAGCTATAACTAGTCGAATTAGTTAGCCATGATCATGTATAAATAATTCTTGCTTCCTAGGACATTGATGTGGAAATTCTTGTTGTCCAAGGAAGTTATGTCCTGAACTATGCTATTGGTGATGAAATCAAATCTCACACTCTAAACTGGTTTCAGTCTAATAAGTACAGAATGAAAAAAAGAAAACCATCAGTGACATCGCTGCAAATAGGCTCGATGAGGATTGAAGGTGCGCAACAATCAGTGATAGTCTAACGATTTACATGTTTCTCTTGAAAACCGATGTTCTATATTAAAACCCATTGTACCTTTTATAATGAATTTCTCGTCTTTTCATGATTCTCGATGTGCACCTGGATGCCAGAAGGAGCTGAAGCCCCCCCCCCACACACACACCACGCACATAGTTTATTTTTCACGCGTGCACATAAACTATTTTAAAACTTACTCGCCCGTAGCTTCGAAGACTTCAACAATTCAACTGTTACCGTTATGTGGCTCTCCCACTTGCTCCGTTTTATGATAGAACATAACAAAATGGACCTGCGAGGAGATTAGTACAAAATAAGGAAAAAGACTGCAAGCATGCTCTAGCCAATTAGTTTTCCACATCGCATGAAATAATCAAGACCGAGTGAAATAAGATAATGCATGTAATACAGTCTCAAAATTGTTTTGTTAAAATGCCCCTTGCCCAGCGAAAGCAAGATACTGTCTTGCCATGACAACTAGACCGCCATATGTGTTACAAGTGCAGAACTGGGCAGAAAGAGAAGTAAGGCGCGTGATACGATCTGAGAATACTTTGCACACATCGTCCTTTATCATTTAGGGCGAGCGTCGTGCCACAGAAAATTTTTCGATGCCGATTTCAGGAAACTGTGTCAAGAGATATCCTGCGAAGTAAAACGTTTAGACTCCTCCGCTATAGTGCAATCCCACCATAGAGCCTAAAGGACATGTCATTTCTCCGTGAGGTCCCACCAACTAGGCAGGCAATCTAGATGGTTGGAACTAAAAAACGAGATGTACTATTTCCATGGACGACGTTCAGTGCATTAGAGCACCGAGAAAGAGAAAGCGGTAGCAAGAACCTATGCTAAGCTCGAGCACCGTGCTACTTGGGAACATGCCTTAAAAATGCCGAAACTAAAAAGCCATTCGTCAGGAGACGCGAAGAATTATTCAAAACGGCAGGTAGGATTACTTGGGTGATGTATTCTTTCACGGGTGTGCACAAACACGAGAACGGGTTGTGAAAATTTTCATTAATTACGTTTTTGCCCCAAATTTTTGACAAGTGCCGAGAAAAATTTAAGCCTAAGAAATGTTTTTTTTCCAAAATGATTACCAGATTGACATATGCTTTTAAAAGTGAACAATTGAGAAAACAAAAAATAACAGGGGAAAGCGCGAGATTCGTTCTGGAAATACTTTATTTTTCACTTCGGCAGCTCCGCACTGTAAAACATTTTGCAATCTCCACTTCGATACATCGTGCTTCATGGTATCTGGATGCACGTGCACGTCGTCAAAATGCAACAGTTGTTTGAATAGAGCCGATGAAAGCTAAAGCCAATGACCGAGCATAAAGAAGGCATCTCAAGAAAAAGATTAAAATCAAGGAAAGTATGACGCGTTGGAAAAAAAATAAAAGGAAGTAATGGAGAAATAAATAGAAATCCCCAATCGTCACATAGGAGATCAGTTGCACCCCCTTAGATGATCGACAGCTCGAAGCAGCATAATGGTTTCCTGCTTACGCCGGATGTCCTGAGAGCCTATTGCGTACAAACGCTTAAAATTACTTTGGAAAAATCTCAAGTTCTCGGTGCATGTTATTTTGCAAACTGCTTTCGGGGTACTTTCTCAGCAAAGTAGAGTGGCCACACATGGAATTTGATGATGGGCTTCCAGCTCGTAATCATAATGGCAAAATATTATTGTGTGTGCATTGCACTGTAGCATTTATTTTGTTATTCTTCCCCTCACTCTTTCCAGTGGTTGCATAAGGCGCTCGGAGTAGGAAAAAATGATGATATAAATCGTGCAGGGAACGGTGAACACTCCGTACCAAGTCGTAGGCAAAAGAAAGATAAAAATATTATTAAAATAAATGAGGCACTTCCTCGCTTTTCTTTTCCTCGAATAACAAACAACCGAGTGCATCCACATCTAGTTGGAATTGGTTTCCCTACAATACTTGGTTTGACATTCGCACAAAGAGATTTGGTGTGGCCCTCGACTCTAGTGTACTTGAGTTTGATTTTGGCAAGCTCAACGTTCTTGCACGGGATGCTGCTACTGCAATTAAGTCGAACAACTATAGGGGTTGCCGAAGATCCTCGAATGTTTTTGTAGCTAACATTGTTGATCTTGACCTTAGATAGAGCCTGCGAGAAAAGACATCGCATGATTTTAGTTAGAGTTTAAAAATGTATGGTGATGGAGTAGCCGACGGCACGCAACAATGCGACTTGTATGAAAAGGACCTTTCTCCCCTTTCCTTCTCGAGTTACCTTCCTACTGCACTGGCTCCATGGGCAGTACACTTGATCTATCACGATAGGATTGCTCACGTTTTGCATGACGATATCTTCGAAATGGATATTGGATACACTACCACCATGCAACGTGAGCCAAGTCTTCATCCTCACGCCATTATCGGTGTCTTAGATTGTGCAATTCCTCACAAAAATTCCAAATACGGGCTTTTCCTTCTCGTACTTCCCTAAACTTCCCATGTTGATGTCATGCCTATGCCCACACCTTACATTTGTGATTCGCAACTATCGGCTGCCTTGGATAATGGAGATCCAATCGTTACCGGTGGCGATATTTGAATCAATAATGTTGATCCCATCTGAACTTCCAATGTGAATCCCATTGGTGTTGACACTATGTCCCGGTACGGTTACAGTAAACTGTTGGAAGGTGAGGTTCTTGCTTTCGAGGACATTGATGTGGAAATTCTTATTGTCCAAGGAAGTTACGTCCTGGACTATGCTATTGGTGATGAAGTCAAATCTCAGACTCTGAAATGGTTTTGCTCCAGCAAGTACGGAACGAAAAAAAGAAAGTCGTCAGTGACATCGCTACAAAATAGGCTTGTTGAGGATTGAAGGGGCGCATTATAGCATTTGCTTTGCACTTACAATTGGAAGCGACTTGCATTTTGGATTTTTTTCCGCAGTTTTTTCGGTCCTAAGTCATTTTTCCTTGCCCGTCGAAGGTCTCGCCACTGGATAATGTCAGCCGATTGACATACCTGAAAGTAACCCAGCTTGCCTTATTGTGTGCATCAGGATTCGCCGATGCCACCAAGGTTCCCTGAACTTGTAAATTCATGGCACCCTTGCAAGGACCTATCAAATCCACTACTCCTAACAAATATGTTCCTTTCAATATCACGACTGTGCCAAAACCCGTTGTTGCGCATGCCCCTTTCCAGGCATCCAATAAAGCCTGAGAATGAAATGATAGTCAAAATTTAAGTAAAATAATTTACGGAATGCCACCACGTTGTGAGAAGGGACAGATGTACTCTCACACCTTTTTTATATCTGACTTCTCGTCTGTTTTTGCACCGTATTACGTCAAGTCAAAAGTCATAGGCTGAGCTCCGCTGGTAAATGCAAACAGGAACATTATAGATGCTATATAGGCATGTGTCTTCGAACCCATGTTTTTCCTTTCTTTCCTCTCCTCCGACGGCTCCTGTCTATATTGTTTTAAAGATGCGAGTGCACTTCTCTTTCTCTCCGAGTTCCTTTATAGGTTGATAGCTCGCCTAGTTTAATCACGGTTCAATACAGGCTATAATGTTGTCGTACATCTCTTTCTTCCGTTTATCTCTAGCATTTAGGCATTAGATGTTACAATCGGCAGAAGCTAGCGCACGCCTCACATAACAATCGATGATAGTATAACGATTTACATGTTTCTCTTGAAAACCAATGTTCTATATTAAAACCCCTTGTACCTTTTATAAAGGATTTCTTGCCTTTTCATGATTCTCGATGCGCACCCGGATGCCAGAAGGAGCTGAGCCCTCCCCCCCCCCTACGCACCCAGTTTATTTTTCATGCATGCACATAAACTATTTTAAAACTTACTCGCCCGTAGCTTTAAAGACTTTAACAATCCGATTGTTACCATCATGTGGTTCTCCGCTGGCTCCGTTTTACGATAGAACATAACAAAATGGATCGACGATAAGATTAGTACAAAACAAGGAAAAAGACGACATGCATGCTCTAGCCAATTAGTTTTCCACACAGCATGAAATAATCAAGACCGAGTGAAATAAGATAATGCTTATAATACAGTCTCAAAATCATTTTATTAAAATCCCCTTCACCCAGCGAAAGCAAGATATTGTCTTACCACGACAACTAGACCGCCATATGTGTTACAAATGCATAATCGGGCAGCAAGAGAAATAAGGTGTGTGATCCGATCTAAGAATACTTGGCACTCATCGTCCTCTATTGTTTATGGCAAGCATCGTGCTGCAAAAAAATTTTCGATCCTAATTTCAGGAAACTGCGTCGAGAGATATCCCGTGAAGTAAAACATCTAGACTCCTCCGCTATAGTGCAATCCCGCCACACAACCTAAGGGACATGTCATTTCTTCGTGAGGTCCCACCAACTAGGTGGGCAATCTAAATGATTGCAACTCAAACAGGAGCTGTACTATTTCCATGGACGGCATTCAATGCATCAAAGCACCAAGAAAGAGAAAGCGGTAGCAAGAACCTATGCTGAGCTTGAGCATCGTGCTACTTGGGAACAAGCCTTCAAAATGCCGTAACTAAAGAGTCGTTCATCAAGAGACGTGAAGAATTATTCAAAACGGCAGGCAAAATTACTTGGGCGACACACTCTTTCACGGGTGTGCGTAAACACGAGGTTGGGTCATGAAACTTTTCATTAATTACATTTTTGCACCAAAATTTTGACAAGTGCCAGGAAAAATTTTAAGCCTAAGAAATCTATTTTTCCAAAATGATTACCAGATTGGCATACGCTTTAAAAGTGAACAATTGAGAAAACAAAAAATAACCTGAAAAAACGCGAGATCCGATCTGAAAATACTTTATTTTCAGCTCTGGCAGGTTTGTACTGTAAAATGTTTTGCAATCTCAACTTCAATAAATTGCGCTTCAAGGTATCTGGGTGCACGTGCACGTCGTTGAAATGCGACAGCTATTAGGACAAAGCCGATGAAAGCTAAAGCCAATGGATGAACATAAAGAAGGCATCTCAATAAAATGATTAAAATTAAGGAAAGTATGACGTGCTGAAAAAAAAATAAAAGGAAGTAATGGAGAAATAGATAGAAATCCCCAATCATCACATAGGAGATCAGTTGCACCCCTTAGATGATCGACAGCTCGAAGCAGCATAATGGTTTCTCGCTTACGCCAGATGGCCTGAGATCCTATTGCATACAAACGCTTAAAGTTGCTTCAAAAAAATCCCAAGCACATGGTGCATGTTATTTTGCAAAATACTTTCAGAGTATTTTCTCAGCAAAGTAGAGTGGCCACACATGGATTTTGATGCTGGGCTTTGGGCTCATAATGATAATGGCATTTATTTTGTTATTCTTCCCCTTACTCTTCTTAGTGGTTGCGTGAGGCGCTCAGAGTAGGAAAAATGATGATATAAATCGTTCAAGGAATGGTGAACACTCCGTTACAAGTCGTAGGTAGAAGAAAAATAAAAATGTTATTAAAATAAATGAGGCACTTCCTCGCTTTTCTTTTCCTCGAATAACAAACAATCGAGTGATCAACATCCAGGTGGAATCGGTTTCCCTACAATACTTGGTTTGACATTCGCACAAATAGATTTCATGGGGCCCTCGGCTCCAGTGTACTTGAGGTCAATTTCGGCAAGCTCAACGTTCTCGCACAGGATGCTACTACTGCAATTAAGTCGAATAGCTATAGGGGTTGCCGAAGATCCTCGAATGTTCTTGTAGCTAACGTTGTTGATCTTTACCTTAGACGGAGCCTGCGAGAAAAGACATCGCATGATTTTAGTCAGAGTTTAAAAATGTGTGGTGATGGAGTAGCCGACAGCACGCAACAATGTGACTTGTACGAAAGGGACATTTCTTCCCTTTCCTTCTCGAGTTACCTTCCCACTGCACTAGTTCAATGGGTAGTACACTTGATCTATCATGATAGGATTGCTCACGTTTTGCATGATCATATCTTCGAAATGGATATTGGATACACCGCCACTGTGCAACGCGGGCTAAGTCTTCATCTTCATGCCATTATCGGTGTCGTAAATTATGCAATTCCTCATAAAAATTCCAAATAACTAAACTTCCCACGCTGATTCCATGCCCGTGCCCACACCTTACATTTGTGATTCGCAATTGTCGGCTGCCTTGGCCAATAAAGATGCAATCATCACCGGTGGTGATATTTGAATCAATAATGTTGATCCCGTCCAAACGTTCGATATGAATCCCATCGGTGTTGATACTGTCTCGGTACAGTGACAGTAAATTGCTGGAAGGTGAGGTTCTTACTTCTAAGGACATTGACGTGGAAATTCTTACTGTCCAAGGAAGTTACGTCCTAAACTATGATATTGATGATGAAATCAAATCTCAGACTCTGAAATGGTTTCAGTCCAATAAGTATGTAATGAAAAAAAAAAGAGAAAATTATTAGTGACATCGCTACAAATAGGCTTGTTGGGGATTGAAGGCACGCGATATAGCATTTGCTTTGCACTTACAACTTAAAGCGACTTGCAGTTTGGATTTTTTTCGCAATTATTTCAGTCCTAAGCGATTTTCCCTTGCCCGTCGAAGGTCCTACCACCGGATACTGTCATCCGATCGATGTACCTGAAAGTAACCCAGCTTGCCTTATCATGTGCATCGGGATTCACCGGCGCTACCAAGGTTCCCTGAGCTCGTAAGCTCATGGCACCCTTGCAAGGACCTATCTAATCCACTATTCCTAACAGATATATTCCTTTCAGTATCACGACTGTGCCGGAACACGCTGCTGCACATGCCCCTTTCCAAGTGTCTAATAAAGCCTGAGAATGAAAATGATAGTCAAAATTTAAGTAAAATAATTTACGAAATGCTACCACGTCGTGAAGGGACAGATGTGCTCTCACACCTTTTTGATATCTGACTTCTCGTCTGCTTTTGCACCGTATTATGTCATGTCGAAAGTCACGAGCTGACCTCCGCTGGTAAATATAAACAGGAACATTATAGATGCTATATAGGCGTGTGTCTCTAAACCCATATTTTTCCTTTCTTTCCTCTGGCGCTCCTGTCTATATTATTTTAAAGATGCGAATACATCGAGAGATATCCCGTGAAGTAAAACGTTTAGACTCCTTCGCTACAGTGCGATCCCGCCGCACAGCCTAAGGGACATGTCATTTCTTCGTGAGGTCCCACCAACTAGTGGGCAATCTAGATGATTGCAACTCAAATAGGAATTGTACTATTTCCATGTACGGCATTCAATGCATCAAAATGCCAAGAAAGAGAAAGCGGTAGCAAGAACCTATGCTAAGCTCGAGCACCGTGCTACTTAGGAACATGCCTTCAAAATGTCGTAACTAAGAGTCGTTCATCAGGAGACGTGAAGAATTATTCAAAACGACAGGCAGGATTTATCTCCTGCTGCTTCCCTCATCCCTCGACAATTCGACTCCCACCCTAGTCCCCTTGACTCATCTACGCTACTCACTGCCAACTCCCTCCCTAGTGCCCTCGACTTCTTCCCTAATCTGATTGACTCCTTGACTCCCTCTCCAATACTAAGATCAAACCACAATCACCATTGACCATGCAATTATTCGTTGAATCACTAGTGAGGCCTTGACCAAACCACTCTGTCTCGAGTGTCTTCGATTTCATATCCTTAACAGTTGAATCACTAATTCTCGTATGCTCAATTTCACCAATCACTACTAGTTGACCTCTCCATCTCTCTCGTCTTTGCTCTCTAGCTCAATGCAATATTAGAGTCTAAGTTCTATGCCACTCTCTATCCTCCGCAGTCACACAACACATTATTCTTCTCGTAGTGCTCAATATTCTTGAGCCGTGAGGTCATCAACATTCCTAAAATTTTCTACTTTTTGCCTTCTAATTGGGAAAGGAAGCTCAAAATCAGTTTTACCATTAATTAAAAAAAAATACTTCATAGAAAGCGAACCGAAAAAGTTCAGTTCAATTATATTTGATTTACATGAAAATTTTAGTTCAGATTAATTAAGAAAAAAGTATGATTCAATTCTTCGATCAATTAAGTTTGGTTCGCTTCGGAACCAAACCAAACCGACCGAATCTCTTACTGATACCATATCATGAAACATGAAAATGGTGTGAAAAGGTTCTCAGCCACTATATATATAAGTATTTTGTAGCTAGGTGAGATGTAATTATTCGTTGAATCACTAGTGAGGCATTGATCAAACCACTCTGTCTCGAGTGTCTTCGATTTCACATCCTTAACAGTTGAATCACTAATTCTCATATGCTCAATTTCACCAATCACCACTAGTTGACCTCTCCATTTCTCATCTCTCTCGTCTCTGCTCTTTAGCTCAATGCAATATTAGAGTCTAAGTTTTATGCCACTCTCTATCCTCCGCTATCACACAACACATTATTCTTCTCGTAGTGCTCAATATTCTTGAGGCGTGAGGTGATCAACATTCCTAAAATTTTCTACTTTTTGCCTTCTAATTGGGAAAGGAAGCTCAAAATCAGTTTTACCATTAATTTAAAAAAATTACTAGAAAGCGATCCGAAAAAGTTTAGTTCAATTATATTTGATTTACATGAAAATTTTAGTTCAGTTTAGTTAAAAAAAAGTATGATTCAATTCTTCGATTAGTTAAGTTTAGTTTGCTTCGGAACCGAACCGAACAGACCGAACACATACTCTTACTGATTCCATATCATGAAACATGAAAATGGTGTGAAAAGGTTCTCAGCCACTATATATATAAGTATTTTGTAGCTAGGTGAGATGTAACAAATTTTTGTTTAACTAACAACCTAACTAACAGAATACAACTAATCATGTGGAAGGCTAGCTATCATTCTTTTTATGCTTCACTACAAATAGTAAGGGGTTGTGGTATAACATTTCGATTTTTAGGATAATAAGGTATACAATGTAAATACATATTGTATATGGAATTAAATTAAATAAAATACATATTGATGACATGTAAATTTTCAAATGAATATTATGTA
>CAOGCB011212172.1:0-15274 GCA_948266635.1 Cnidoscolus chayamansa | reverse complement strand
TCAATTCTTTTAAATTGCTGCTGGTTATACTTTGACTGTGTGATTCAAAAGTGCAACAAAAGAAAGAAGCTTAAGTGAGAAAAAAAATTTAGCGTGAATACCTTATTTTAGGGAATTCAAAAATCAGGATCGAAAAGATTTGAGGATGAATCTTCTTGATGAAGGAGGGATTGACATGAGTATGGATCACCACATCATCATAGAGTGGCAAGGAATGGAACACTAGAAGAGGAGATCAATGTGCTACATGAGCCTATTAAAATATTATGGGCCTAAAAGCCAAAGAATGCATTCAAAGCTTTTGTGATGCCAATGGTCCTATAAGAGTTTAATGGATCTGAGATAGAAGCTTGTTGTGGGCTTGAAGAAAGCAAGTTTGAGACAAACCAATGGTGTTATCTCTTCATGATTGTGGATCTAAATAGAACAAGATTGAAGAGTGGCCAACTTAAGACAATTGGGCCTAAATTAAGAAAGCATGTTCAACAATATATTGATTTATATTTTGGTCTATTTTGTGGTCTATCTAGGTAATACTTTTGGGCTTAAAAATAAATAAAATCATCCTATTTTTAGCAGGAAAATCATGTATAACATAGGTGTTAGAAGTTTTATAGGACTCTTTTATTGAATAAGATTAATTTTATCTTTTTTAGGAAGTAGGAGTTATAAATCACTTAGGAAAGCATTGTAATACTATATATACCCTATATTGACTGTAAATATGAGATATATGAGTGATATTTTCTCAATGAGATTTTCTTTTCTTTTCCAACATGAATGGATAGCTTCATTCGATGTTGCACCATGAATCACATAACTTATCAAGGTAACTCTTGTGGCATTGTTTGTTCTTGTTTATTCTTTCTATTATCTACGTTCTTAATTACAAGTTAATTAAGGGTTCAGTAGGATATTTAAACAAGAATCTCATAACTTATCAAGGTACTTTTTGTGGCGTTATTCATTCTTGTTTTATTCATCCTATACTCTGCATTCTTAATTATGAGTTAATTAAGGGTTTAGTAGGATATTTATTTCTTTGATTTATCTTAAGTTTAATTCTTGCTAAATTTGTGTGTTGGGGTTTTTGGATTCAATTATGATCCCTAGGTTCCGCACCACTCAACTTCTATACTAAACGTTTACATTACATAAACTGGAAGTATTTTCTATTCTAACTCTCAATGGTAAAACGGGTGGGGGTTTGCTGAACATTAGATTCCTTAGTTTCCCAGGTACATTCTTCTATATTATGGTAGTTCCACAGTACTTTAACCATATGTATCTCTTTATTCCGTAGTCTCTTGATCTGTATGTCCAAAATCCTAATAGGTTGCTTTACATATGTGAGATTCTCTAAAATCTCAAACTCTAGTTCTTTGAGAACCTTACTAGGATCTAACATATGCTTTCTCAACATAGATATGTGGAAAACGGGATGAATCCTATCCATGGAAGAAGGTAAATTGAGCTTGTAGGTGACATCACTTAACTTCTGTACTATTTCAGACTAACTTACCCTTCTTTCCAAAATGAACCAACCCTTGCATCGGAGACACCTTCCATAATACCATGTCCCCCTCTTGGAACGCCATTTACTTCTGTCTGACATCAACATAGCTCTTTTACTTGCTAAATGTGTCTTCAATCTTTCCCTAATTATAGGAATCACCCTGTTGGTGATCTCCACAATCTTGGGTCCAACCAATGTACACTCTCTAACTTCTTCCCAACATATAGGAGATCT
The DNA here is from genome assembly GCA_948266635.1 of Cnidoscolus chayamansa. NCBI lineage: Eukaryota > Viridiplantae > Streptophyta > Magnoliopsida > Malpighiales > Euphorbiaceae > Cnidoscolus > Cnidoscolus chayamansa. The sequence continues at coordinate 13,524 of CAOGCB011212172.1, read as the reverse complement.
ACACTTCCTTACATACAAAGCCTTATACAGAGCCATTCCGATGCTCAAATGGTAGCTATTGTTTTTAGCAAACTCCACCAATGGTAGATGTTGCTTTTAACAACCTCCAAAACCTAGCACACACATCTGAAGCATATCCTATATTGTCCGAATGGTCCTCTCAGACTGTCCATTTATATGCAAATGCAAAGCTATGCTAAAATCTAGCCATGTTCTCATAGGCATTCTATAGACTTCCCTAGGACCATGAGATAAATTAAGGTCCTCTATAAAAAACTATAGATACCGACATACCATGCAGTGTGATTATATCCTCTATGTATATTTGTGTCAATCTATCTATGGAGTACCCAGTTCTTACCGATAGGAAGTATGCTAACTTCGTGAGTCTGTCTACAATCATCCATATGGAGTCACATCTATTGAAACTAATTGGTAGCCCCACAATAAAGTCCATAGAGATGTGCCCCCACTTCCACTTTGGAATTGGTAATGGGTTTAACATCCCTGTTGGCTTCTAATGCTCCGATTTAACCCTCTGACACACCTTACATAACAACACAAACACTTAAATCTTCCTCTTCATTATAGGACACCAATAAACTTTATTTAAATCTTGATACATTTTCATGGTCCCAGGGTGAACACTATAATGGGCATTGTGTGCTTCACTCATTATGTTCCCCTCTAGTGCAACATCATCTGGCACATAAAGTTTGTTTCCAAATCGGAGAATACTTTGGCTGTCATAACTAAACTCATCATCATCACCATTTCATACTGACCTAGCTATTCTGACCAACTCTGGGTCTTCATGTTGTTTCTAAGCTACCTGCTCAAGAAACACTGGAGTTAACTTCATCTGTGCCATTAAAGCTCCATTCTATACTATCTCTAGTAAAAACCCTTCATTGATCAGCTTATAAAACTCCATGACCACTGGTCGTCGTACTACAATGATATGAGATAGACTACCTCATGATTTCCGACTAAGGGCATCAACTACTACATTTGCTTTGCCTAAATGGTATTGTATTCTGCTGTCGTAATCACTAAGTAGCTCTACCCATCATCTCTATCTTAGATTTGACTCTTTCTGAGTCAGAATATACTAGAGACTCTTGTGATTCATGAAGATCTTACATTTGACCCATAAAAATAGTGTCTCGACATCTTTAGTGCAAATATCACTGTAGCCATCTCCAGATCATGAGTTAGGTAGTTCTTCTCATGCTTCTTCAATTGTCTCGATGCATACGATATGACTCTATTGTTTTGCATTAAAACACACCCTAACTCACTCTGGATGCTTGACACTCTATGGTGAAGTCTTCCTTGGTCTTTAGTAAGGCTAACGCTAGTGCCGTGATCAAATTTCTCTTTAATTTCTAAAAACTTTGTTCATATGCATTAGACAAAACAAACCTTTGGTTCTTTTATGTCAATCATGTCATTGGAGCAGCTATCTTGAAGAAATCTTGTATGAATCTCTTGTAGTGGCTAATTAAACCCAAAAAACTCCTAATCTCTGTAAGTGTAGTGGGTGTAGGCCAGTTTGCTACCGCCTCTACTTTCTTAGGGTCTACCTCGATGCCATGTTCTGACACCATGTGGCCTAAGAAAGATATACTGCTCAACCAAAACTCATACTTTGGAATAAATTAGGATATCGTCGATGAGGACTATTTGTAACACCCCCTACCTGGATCTATGAAGACACGAGTAGGATGCGTCACTTAATTGCCTTTATCTATTCTCTACCTTGTGCATAAATTATTATTTTTTATTTAAAATACATATTTTATTTTTATAACCTGTTAACTTAATTAGATTAAAAATTGGACAGAGTTTTCCCTATATACAAGGGCCCTCAAACTTTTACTTTTAGACCAGTTTCAAGATTTTACAAATTTCATCTCAACACAAGCATCTCATCACATAAACTATGTTTATAGCAATCTAGTCACAAGACCAAACTATGTAACATTAGCCATGAGATCAATCTTTCAACCTTTAAACACTACATCTTTATTTGTGGAAGTCTTAAGTATAATTTTCTTCATTCTACAATCTACCACATCCTGATGTCTACATAACTAATCCATTCCCAAAATAAATCAAACTCTCTAAAGGGTAGTTCAATCAGATCCCGAAAATATGTGTCCATGTATCTCTATTCGACAATCTCTATAAATTTGATTCATAACTACTCCATGCCCCAAAGGACTAGTCACACATATTCCTTAATCTAGTATATCTACATGCAATTTCTCATGACTCTCATATGACACACTTGTATAAGAATATGTAGAACCAAGATTAATGAAAGTATAAGTTGTAAGATCAAAGATCATAAGCGTACCAATAATTACATCAAGTGTGTCCTGATCTTCCCTAGCCTCATTGCATAGGTCCAAGCTAGTGCTCTAGTATCCAGCATATCTGCAATCTCGAAAACTCTTATCATCTTCTAACTAACCCTTTTGGTTCCTCCTTAGCCTTTACCTCTACCTTGGCCTCCTTAGGGAATAGATCATTCCTATTGTTGTTGTTGTAGCAGAATTTGTCTTCTAAGACATTGTCTCTTCAAATGCTTGGTAGATCTGCATAGATAACATGCACTAGCCAACTTATGACACACTCCTCCATGTTGTCTACCCCACTATTCACATATAGGTCATGAACCTTAGCCTAATCCTCTTGTACTAGCAACAAAAGTAGCATGTGTCTTTGGTCTGCTCATATAGCTACGTTTAGGTCTCTGTGCCTTTGCGATTGACTCTGCCTAGTTTGTTGTGGAACCCAAAACCTCTTGCTACCAGCCCGCAAAACATTCACCTAGACGTATGTCCACTTCTACTGACCCCTCTGTCTTGTACTCTTCTCATCTTCATCACCGATCATGGCAGCAGAGAGAGAAAGTTTACATGCCATAATGGACGATGCTAGAAAGATGGAGGTGAGTAAGATTATCAGGGGAATTGTATCACCTCGATTGGCATTCTAGGGAACATCAGCAGGCTCTAGGGGTAGTACAGATGCAGGGAGGCTCAGTCTCACGTCTTTAGCAATTGCAACCCTAGGAGAACCAAGAGAAAAGAAACATTTCAAGAAGAAGAATAATAAGTTATGGAATAAGGTCAAGTTAGGGCTCAGAATGGGAAAGGAATCGAGTTTAGAGTTGAGCCAATCCGCTTGTGGTAGATGCGAGAAGCCGTATAAGGTTCCGTACATGTTTATGACTACAGCATGTTACAAATGTGGCCAAGAGGGTCAATTCACCTGAGAATGTCCCAACATGACAGGACAAGCACAAACACAGTAGATAGGTACGGGCAATGTAGCTCCAACAGCTGCTAGGTCGAGTTTTATAGTGGCTCCACAGGGCCGAGGTCAGGGAAGAGGTCGAGGAGCCGGACCCTCGAGGGCTCAGTCAGAAGGGCCTATGGCACCAGCTAGGATATTAACCATGACACAGTAGGAGGCTAACACCTCAAACACGGTGATATCAGGTACACTTCTGATTAGTTGCATTCATGTTCATGTTTTGCTAGATCCAGGTGCCTATGACTCATTTATGTCACTAACGGTAGTGAGTAGTATCTGGTTAATTGCTGCTCCAATGGAGTGTTTGTCATGGGTTAGTGGACCCAAATGTGATATGACATTGGCAGAGATGAGTTGTTAGTGTCGTCCAGTTTTCATTGAGGGTACGTGCCTTCCAACAGACCTAGTGGTGTTTGATTTGATAGATTTTGATGTCATACTAGGTATGGATTGTCTATCACTGTATGATGCTACCTTGGATTGCAGGAACAAGGTAGTCAGGTTTAAAGGACCAGATGGATCATATGTCACGTTTTAGGGGGACACCACAGGTACGCCCAATGATTTGATATCTTCTATGCAAGTGTATAAATTGCTTAGGAAGGGGTGTCAGGGGTTTATAGGCTATGTTAGGACAACATATCAGAATGTGAGAGAGATAGAGTCGATGCCGGTAGTAAGGGAGTTTCTCGATGTATTCCCTACAGACCTTATAGGTTTACCACCTGAAAGGGAGACAGAGTTTGAGATAGAATTATTATCGGGTGCCAAACAAATTTCTCTCCCGCCCTATAGGATGGCTCCTGCAGAATTGAAAGAGTTAGTTGATAAAGGTTTCATCAAACCAACCACATCACCATTGGGTGCACCTATACTGTTTGTAAGAAAGAAAGATGGAATGATAAGACTATGTATAGATTATAAACAGTTAAACAAGGTCACTATAAAGAATAAATATCCATTGCTAAGGATTGATGATTTGTTCAACCAATTGGCATGAGTCTCCAAGATAGACTTGAGATCAGGCTATCATTAATTACGGATTAGAGAAAGTGATGTACCCAAGACTACATTTTGAACGAGGTATGGTACTATGACTTCATTGTAATGCCATTCGGGTTAACTAACGCCCCAGTTGCATTTATGGATCTCATGAACATAGTTTTCAAACCATTTCTGGATCACTTTTTGATAGTCTTTGTTAATGATATCTTAGTGTATTCTAGATACACAGAGGAGCATGCTCGATACCACAAACTGGTTGTACAGACGCTGAGAGAGCAATAGTTGTACGTGAAGTTCTCGAAGTGTGAGTTTGGTTGAGTAGTATAACTTTCTTGGGACACATGGTGTCAGAACGTGGCATCGAGGTGGACCCTAAAAAAGTAAAGGTGGTAGCAGACATGCCTACACCCACTACGGTTATAAAGATCAGAAGTTTTTCTAGGTTTGTTTGGCTACTATAGGAGATTTATACAAGATTTCTCCAAGATAGCTACTCCAATGACATAATTGACTCAGACGAACCAGAAGTTTGATTTGTCTAATATATGTGAAGAGAGTTTTCAGAAGCTTAAGAGGAACTTAATCGCGACACCGGTGTTAGCTTTGCTGTAACACTTGACAAACTTTCGACGTTATATTTTGAATTACCGACTAGAATATTCGTGGAATATTTGAAAACTTGGTCGAAATTATGATTAAGGACTAAAATGTAAAGTTATGAAAGTTAAAGGACCAAAATGTAAAATATAAGGACATATGAAAAGAATGAAGATTTCAGGGACTAAAGTGAAGTTTGGCTAAAGCTAACCTAAAAAGACCAAGTTCGGCCACCGAACCCTGTGTTCCACCTCCACTATAAATAGTAGAGGCAGCCGAACAAGAGAGGAAGTTGAACTCCCTCTACACTTCCTCTTAAAACACAAAGAATTCAAGTATCTAAAACCTAAAAGAACTAAGCAAGAATTAAGTAAGAAATTCAAGGAAAAGATTGAAAGTAAGAGAAGGCAAATAGAAAAGAGAAAGAAAAAGAAGGGGAAGAACTTGGAGGAGCTGGATCCGAAGTACCAGTGGGTTCTATAGCTTCAAACCAGGTTAGTGAGTGCTTTAAATGATGATTAAAGGGAATCAATGAAGCATGCAAGTGAAATTAGATTAAAAGGAAGAATTTAGAGTAAAATGGTCAAAGTGACCAAATGATGAAACAATGTGAAAATATGCACATTTTAATGAGTAATGATGTTAGAATATATGATGGAAATGTTAGAATGAAATGCATATTAAAGGAAAGAGGAAATAAAAAAAATGCTAAGTGTAGGAATGTAAATGCAGGAAGTTTCATGTAAATGATGAATTGAGGGTTGCATGTTGATTATAATGAGGTTAGTTGAGTTGCAATGATGTATATGAATGTTTAGAAATGTTTAAGGTTGAAATTGGTAGGATTTGGTTATGTGTAAGGTGCTGGAACTCAGTTTTGGCCACTGCTGATTTTTCTATACTTAGGTATTGAGCGATAGGAGTAGGATATGTAACTCAGAGATCAACAGTCAACAGAATCATCATAGCTGGTTTGTCTTTGTAATTATAGTTATTTCAATATTTTGGCATGTACACCTTTAGGAACTATTATCATTGTATATTTTAACTTGAATAGAAATGTTTAGTTAGTAATAAGAACAAGGTTTATGAAATGATTTGTGTATGGAGTATGAAAATTTTAAATATGTATACTTGTATATGGATATTATTGATATGACTTGACAGGTAATACATGCAAATAATATAAGAGTTGCACACTCTATCCAGGCTCACAGTAGTGAACGGGTAGGAGGTATTATAAATATACTCCTTTAATAAGTTCAAATAAAAAAACACAATATATTTATTGGGAAAAAATAAAAATAATATTTATATGTGATTTTAACTTAGAAAGTGAAATATAAAATTTTAGAATGAAAAATTATCAAAAAAAATATATGTAAATACCGAAGACTTGTCTTATCGATAATATTAATTTAAAGAATGAATAGAGAAGCAAATTTTTAGATGTAATTTAATTAGAAAGAAAAAATGAAAAAAAAACATATAATATCATTAATAATTACCAACCAAATGAATTTTGAAGGTAAAATAAATTGAGATAAACTTAAAAAATATATAAACAAAAGTACTAACCATTAAAAAAGTCATCAGTAACAACACATGGAAATAAAACTAAAAACTTAAAATAAATAGAAAATTTAAAAATGTAAAAAAATTATCTTTTATTAGTAATTTTAATAAAATAATTCAATATAATAAATATGTTTATTAATGAGATCAAATAAGAAAAAATAATAAAAAACCAAAAAATCATAAACTTTAAATCCAAAAGCTTAAACCTCTAAACCGCAAACCTTAAATCCCAAACAATAAAATTCCAAAAGCCTAATTCCTAAACCCTAAACTCCAAAACAATAACCCAAAAACCCTACACTAAAACCCTAAACCTAAATCCTCAAATCTTAAACCCTAAAACGATAAACTCTGAAACCATAAAATATTAAACCCTAAACCTAAACTTAAAACTCTAAAATCTAATCCCTATAATTCTAAACCCTAAACTCTCACACTCTAAAACCCAAAACTTTAAAATCTAAACCCTACAACTCTAAAATCAAAACCTTATGACCTTAAATCCTAAATCTAAAACTCTAAAACCATAAACCATAAGACCTTTAAAGTCCAAAATCCTAAAATCCTAAATTCTAAACACTAAACTATAAACTTGAAACCCTACACCTTAAATCCTAAAACCATAAACCCTAAACACTAAAACTCTAAAATTGTAAAGACAAAACCCAAAACCTAAAATCCTAAACCTTAAAACCCAAAAACCTAAACCATAAAACGAAAACCCAAAACCCTAATATCCAAAACCTAAAATCCTAAATCCTAAAATCATAACCCTAAACAATAAAATCCTAAACTTTAAAACCCTAAACACTAAAACCCTAAACCCTTAATCCTAAAATCCTAAATTGTAAACTATAAACCCTAAACCTTAAAACCTTAACCCAAAACACGAAAACCCTAAATGCAAAATCCTAAACCCTGAACCCTAAACCATAAAAGCCTAAAACCTAAATCCCTACATCCTAAAGCCAAAAGCCAAAACCCTAAAACCCAAAGCCCTAACCTATATAACCCTAAACCTAAAACCCTAAAATCCTAAACCTTAAACCCTACATCGTAAACCTTAAAACCATAAAATCCTAAACCCTAAACTATAAAACCCTAAAATCAAAAATCGAAAACCTTAAACACTGAACCCTAAAACTCAAAAACTTAAACCCTAAATCTTAAACTTAAAACCCAAAACCCTAAAATAAAAAATCCAAAACCCTAAACCTTAAAATAATAAAACCCTAAATATTAAACTATAAAACTCTAAACATTAAAATTCTAAATCCGAAAGCTTAACTCTAAAACCCTAAACCCTAAAACATCAACCTTAAAACCATAAACCATAAACCCCAAACCCCAAATTCTAAAACCATAAAATACTAAACCCTAAAAACTAAACTCGAAATTTTAAAATCTAAACTCTAGAACCCTAAACTCTAAACATTAAACTCGGACACTCTAAAATGCTAAACTCTAAACCCTAAACTCTAAACCCTAAACCCTAAACACAATAAACAAAAACCTAAACAATAAACAATAAACCCTAAGCACAATAAACAAAACCCTAAACAATAAACCATAAACCATAAACCCAAACCCAAAATCCTAAAACCCTAAAACCTAAACCCTAAAATCCTAAAACCCTAAAATTCTAAACCTTAAACACTAAAACCCTACAACTCCAAATCCTAAATCTTAAACCCTAAACCCTATAACCATAAACCATAAAACCCTTGAACTCTAAAACCCTAAACCCTTAAATCATAAACTCTAAACCCTAAACCTAAATCTCTACACCTTAAACCCAATACTGTAAAACCCAAAACCCTAAAAACAAAAACCCATAAACCTCAACATTAAACCCAAAACATAAATATGAATAGTAAATCCTAAATTTGGAAAAAAAATTATCCATCTTAATAAGATAGCTTTTGTAAGTAATATTAATTAAATAAATCTAAATGATATATGATCCTTAATGAGTTCAAATGAAAACAAACGATAGTATTCATACGTCAAAAAAAGAACATAATATTCATATATGATTTTAACATAGAAGGTAAAATATAAAAATTTAGAATACAAATTTATCTAAGAAAAAATGACATAATTACTAAAGACATGGTATTTATTTCTAAATAAATTAATAAAAATACAAAAAAAGTTGAAAGAAAATATTACCGATGACCCTTTTCATTGATAATGTTAATTTAAAAAATAAACGGAGAGAAAAATATTCATACATGATTTAATTAACAGATAAAACTCTAAAAAAATTAAAAAAAGATTACTTATATAATGTTATTGGTAATTACCCATCAAATGGTTTTTGAGGTATGATAAATTGGCAAAATCACAAAAAAAATACAAACTAAAATACTACCAATGAAAAAGGTCGTTGATAACTACATATGAAAGGTTTCGTGAAAAATATTAATTAAAAATAAAATGAAAAACATAAATATGAATAGAAATTATTAAATTTGAGAAAATTATTGTCAATATACATAAGATATTTTGTGAGTCAAATTAGTAAAATAAATCAAAATGATAAATATCATACTTAATGAGTTCAAATAGAAATAAGAGATAATAATCATATGTAAAAAAGAGAACATAATATTCATATATTATTTTAACGTAGAACGTAAAATAAAAAAAATTAGAATAAAAAGTTGCCAAAGAAAAAATATATGTAATTACCAAGACATTATATTTATTGTGAAATAAATTAATAAAAACACAAAAAATTGAATAAAAATATTACTAATGAAATAAGTAGTCCTTAATTACAGAAAATTTTTTTTGTCGATAAAATTAATTTAAAGAATAAACATAGAATGATATATTCACACATAATTTATTGAAAAAAAAAAAGTAAAAAAGATTGCTTACATAATGTCGTTATTAACTACCAACTAAATAGTTTTTGCATGTAAAATAAATAAAAAAAAAACATAAAAAAAACTACCTATGAAAAAAATCATCACTAACTTTCCATGAAATATTTTGTTGGTAATATTAATCAAATATAAAATTGAAAATATAAATATGAATAGAAAACATTATATTTTAGGAACTTATCAATAATCTATATAATAAGACAGTTTTTGTGAGTAATGTTGATAAACTAAATCAAAATGATAAATATATTCCTTATTGAGTTCAAATAGAAAAGAAGCAATGATATTCACACGTCAAAAAAATAATTTCCGTATGCGATTTTAACATAAAAGATAAAATAGAAAAATTTAGAATTAAAAATTGCTTAAGAAAAATGTATGTAATTACCAAAAACTAGGTATTATTGCTAAACAAATTGAGAAAAAAAATTTAATAGAAATATTATTGACGAAGCAGGTAGTCAATAAATTACCAACGACATTTTTCATTGGTAATATTAATATAAAAAATAAATAGAGAAGAAAATATTTATATGTTGTTTAATTAATTTAAAAAATTGAAAAAAAAAATACCTATATAATGTCATTGCTAATTACTAATCAAATGATTTTTATAGATAAAATAAATTGAAAAAACTATAAAAAAAATATAAACAAAAATACTATAAACGAAAAAAAAATCACAAGTAACCAAAGAAAGATTATGTGGTTAATATTAATAAAAATTAAAATGAAAAAACATATGTGAATAGAAAATATTAAATTTTGAAAAATTATTGTCAATCTACATAAGATTGTTTTGTGAGTAATATTAATAAAACAAATCAAAATGATAAATAATGTCATTTAATAAGTTTAAATAGAAAAAAAAAGGTAATATTCATTGGTAAAAAAATAACATAATAATCACATGTGATTTCAAGATAGAAGCTAAAATGTAAAAATTGAAGATAAAAAATGGACTAAGAAAAATCTATATAATTAAAAAATATTTGTTCGTTATTATTAAATATATTTGAGAAAATTGCAAAAAAAAATTTGAATAGAAATATTACCAATAAAACAATTCATCGGTAATATTAATTTAAACAATAAAGGGAAAAAAGTATTGATATGTGATCTAATTAAATAATAAAAATCTAAAAAGCAAAAATATAATTAGCTATATAATGTTATTAGTAATTACCAAATATAAGGTTTTTGTAGGTAAAATAAATTGAAAAAACTCTAAAAATATAAAAAAGTACTACCGACGAAGAAAAGTATCGGTAAGTATCCATGAATGATTTTGTTCATAATATAAATTAAAAGTAAAATTAAAAATATAAATATGAATATTAAATATTAAATGTTAGAAAATCATCATCGAAAGATAGTTTTTGTCAGCAATATTAATAAGATACATCAAAATGATAAGTATGTTCCTTAATGAGTTCAAATTGAAAAAAAAAATGATAATATTCATGCCTAAAAAATAAAATAATATTCAAATGTGATTTTATAATAGAAGGTAAAATATAAAATTTTAGAGTAACATTGGAATGTGGTCAAGAACATCTTTAATTATTTGAGAAGGATAAAGGAAATGTTCGGCAACAACATTGTTATGGGAAGACAATAAATTCTAAACCTAAAATTTAAACCCTAAATCCAAAACACTAAAACTCTAAATCCTAAATCCTAAAACCAGTATCTTGAAACTCTAAAATCTAAACCTTAAACTCCAAGACCTTAAACACTAAAACCCTAAACTCTAAAATCTTAAACCTTAAAATCCTAAAAATCCTAAACTCCAAATCCTAAAATCCTAAAATACTAATCTTTAAACCCTAAATCCCAAATCTGAAACTCTAAAATTAAGCCCTTCAACCTTAAATCATATATCCTAAACTCTGATACTCTACACCTCTAAATTCTAAACCCAAAATCTTAAATTTCAAAATCCAAAACTCTAAATCCAAAACCCAAAATACTAAAATCATAAATGCTAAACCGTAAACCCTAAAACTATAAATCCTAAAATTGTAATCCCTAAAACCAAAAAATCATAAACCCTACAACCATGAACCTTGCAATCCTAAATCCTAAATACTAAACCCTAACCCTAAAATCCTAAAACTATAAACTATAAACCCTAAAACCCTAAAACTCTTAAACTAAAAATCCTAAAACCCTAAACCTTAAATGATAAACCCTAAATCCTAAACTTTAAACTCGAAAACCTTAAAGCTTAAACTCTAAAACCCTAAAAACGAAAATCCAAAAACCTAAACCTTAAACACAAAATACTAAAATCCAAAACCTTAAACCCTAAAAAATAAAACTGTAAACTTAAAAACTCTAAACCTTACAGCCTAAAGCCTAATGACTAAACTCTAAACAGTAAACGTGAAACCTTAAAATCTTAAATTGTAAACCCTTAAATCCAATAATCCTAACCCAAAACACTAAAACTCTAAACACAAAAAGCTAAACCCTAAAACCCAAAGCCCTACATCCTAAACCGACACCTAAAACCCTAAAATCATAAAACCTTAAAGCCTAAACCCTAAAACTCTAAAACCTAAGCCATAAACCTAAAACCCTAAAACTCTAAACCCTAAACCCTAAATCTTAAACTCTAAAACCATAAAATCATAAACCCTAAACTCTAAACCTAAACTGTCATAAATAGATTTTATGGCCTAGGAAATTAGGCACCCAAATTAATAAAATTAGTAATTTAATGAATAAATAAAGTAATAAATAAAATTTAGAAGTGGAAAATGGACAAAGGAAAGTAGGAAAGAAAATGAAAAGGGAAATTGTGATGTAAATGGAAGAACTAAAGGAAAAAGAAATGCATAATGAAATAAATGGGGAAATGAAGAATTGAGGTTAAGGGAAATAAATCAAATGAACTTAGGAAAGACATATGTATATGAAACTAGAAATAGAAGTAAAAAGAAAAGAAAGAAGAAAAGAAAAGAAAAATAAAAATGAGAGTAGAAAAGTCAAAAGAAGAAAAAGACAAAAAGTGGAAAAGTCAATATTTGAGGCTAAGTATAAAACTTATGCTTAAGAAAACTAAACAACCGTTTCCAACAAACAAAGAAGAAGAGACCCGATGGGGAGAAGAGAAAAGAGAGGCAACGGGAAGAAAAGAGAAAGGAGAAGAGAAGAAGAAGAAGAAGAAGAAGAGAAGAGGAAGAAGAGAAGACTTAGAAAAAGGTTAGTTGTATCACCTTTTGATATATATTGAAGTAGTTAATGGATTTTTATGAAAAAGGTAAAAATTAGGGTTAAATATAAACTTGACCTAGACTTCTGGAAAGAAATTTATGATGATAAAAACATGATTTTTGGACTTAAAACAAAGTATTAAAGATGGAAGAAGTGAGGAAACAATTCAAAGAGTGAAATCTGGAAATCTGGGTACGGGAACAGTAACTTCGTGTCACTATTCCGGAGGACCAAATGACATCCAAAATTGATAAATTATATATCAATAGAAATCTTAGGATGTTAGTGACAAATTTCTAGAATACCATTTTGTGTAATTAAATCTTTTGAGGCATGAAATTGTAGAAAGAACATAAGAGGGTCAAGCTGTCAGTTCTGGAAATTTCAGAACAGGGCAGTAAATATTCTCAATGATTTGAAGGCCTAAATGAAGAGATAAAATTATGAAATTTGGCATGAACCTAGTCTAGGTTATTAGCTAAAAGTTTCATGTTGGGAACTTTGGCTAGAATTGAATTTAAATGGATCAAATGATGGACTAAAAGTGAGGAGACACAATTCTGCAGTAAGTCTGCAGAAATGGGGAATTGTGATTTTTATGACTCAAATTGAGTCCAAATGATGTAGAACTTTGAGTATAACCTTGTCAAAATGAGATATAACTTCAACAAAACATTTGAGATTAAAATAACTAGAAGAAATGAAGAAATGAGTTGAAAATATCAAGTGTTGATAAGAAAAGTAGCAAAATCGAGTATAGAGTGAAGATTGAGTAGAAAGTGGCACAAATGAGTATGATATGAGCCAAAACTTACAGAAAACCTTGAATGTTAAGTTGAGATGAAGTTTACAAAATTGGAGAGCAATTGGAGTTAGAAAAGTGACGTTTTGGCTGTTGGGA
>CAOGCB011211902.1:0-10826 GCA_948266635.1 Cnidoscolus chayamansa | reverse complement strand
GTAGTCTAATCCCTGATTGAGCTCTCGTCACACTGCGTTTTCTCCTTCATATATATCCCAGAGAAGAACAAGAAGTAGAAAAATCAAAAGCTCCTCCCTCCATCGTTTATCGCTTTCTATCATCTTCATTCCGTTCGTATTCAGTAGATTTCGCCATCATCGCATCGCAGGTAAGCTCTCTGTTCGTTTTTCTCTTTTTTTGCTGTTACTATTCGCATCTGCAAATTTGTGCAATCATTGATGATTCTCATGTTTTCATCGTTCAAGTTGATTATTATAGATCTGGTTATGTACTGATGAGGGTTCTTATTCGTAAAGATGTGTATCTTTGATGTTTATTTATTTATTTACTTTTGATTGGTGATAATTAGGTTTGTCGGAGATTCCTTTTTTTTTTTTGGCTGCGGATTGGCCTTAATTTGTCGAATTAAACTTGAGTTTCTCGATGGGTCGAAAGAAGCCAACTGCGCGTGATGAAGAGAACCCGGTCGCCGTGGGCGGTGGGAAATCGAAGAAGAAGCAGCTGGTGATCGACGATGATGAGTACTCAATTGATACAAATTTGTCGGAGGAGCCTCAGATTCAGGAGGAGAAAGTTGCGGTTGCGGGGAAGAAGAAGGGCAAAAAGGGGAATCAAAAAGGCGTGCACTCTAAAGAGGAAGATGAGGAAAAGCAAGATGTGGAAGAGGATGAAGAAGTGCAGGAGATTGTCTTTGCAGGAAAGAAGAAGTCGAAAGGAAAGAAGAGTGGGGGTGACAGTGTGTTTTCAGCATCAAGCTTTGGGTTACTAGGAGATGAAGATAATGATGACGAGGAGAAATCCGACATAACAGGTAATAAAGACAGTGATGTAGACGACGAACCAGTTTTGAATTTTACTGGGAAGAAAAAATCATCAAAGAAGGGTAACAAGAGTGGCACTAGTTTGTTTAGTGCAGAAGCTGATCTACTTGATGATGATAATGAAGGTGACGTGATTGATAAATCTGAGAATGGTGATGATGATATACCTGTTTTTGAGTTTACAGGGAAAAAGAAGTCCTCCAAGGGTGGCAAGAAGGGTGGTGGTAATGTGTCTTTTGCAGCTAGTTTTGATGTGTTAGATGACAATGAGGAGGAGGAAAAGAAGGATGAGGATGAAGATGTTGCTGACATTACTTTCTCAGGTAAAAAGAAGAAGTCTTCCAAATCTGCTAAGAAGGGTGGTAATAAGTTCAGCTCTGCATTGCTGGATGAGGAGAATGATGAAGAGGCTTCCGTGTCTGGTTCTATAAAGCCTAGTGATATGGCAGAAGTTGAGGATGAAGATCAGGTGGTTATTGCATTCACAGGTAAAAAGAAGTCATCTAAGAAAAAGGGGAATGCTAATAGCGTTTCTGCTACACTGAATGATGGTGAAGGAAGTGAGACTGCTGACATGGCTGAGCAGCCACCTAGCTTTGCTGAAGCTAGTGATGCTCAGGTTCACATGGGTAATGAGGTTGCAGAAACTTCAAAGAACAAGAAGAAGAAGAAGAATAAGAGTGGGAGGACAGCACAGGAAGAGGAAGATTTGGATAAGCTTCTTGCAGAGCTTGGTGATGGGCTGCCAAATGAAAAGCCCTCTGCACCTCCTCCACAAGCTGAGAGTGTTCAGGTGCAGCCTGATCCGATTGCATCAGTAGATGCTGCAGGTGAGAAGGAAGGTGAAGAAGAAAAGGAGGAGTCTGCTGCTGCAAAGAAGAAGAAAAAGAAGAAGGAGAAGGAAAAGGAGAAGAAAGCTGCAGCTGCAGCAGTGGCTGCAGCTGCTGCTTCAGAAAGTAAGGAAGAAAAAGTGGAAGAAGCAAAAACTGAGGCAAATGTATCGAAGAAGGATATGAAAGGTAAAGCTTCTGAGAAGAAGGTGCCAAAGCATGTTAGAGAGATGCAAGAAGCAATTGCTAGGCGAAAAGAGATGGAGGAGAGGAAGGCCAGAGAGGAAGAGGAGAAGAGGAGGAAGGAAGAAGAGGAAAGGCGTAGACAAGAAGAACTTGAGAGACAAGCAGAAGAGGCTAGGCGCAGGAAGAAGGAAAGAGAAAAGGAGAAACTGTTGAAGAAGAAACAAGAAGGCAAACTCTTAACAGGAAAGCAGAAGGAAGAACAACGCCGTTTAGAGGCTATGAGAAATCAAATACTTGCTAATGCTGGTATTACTATCCCAACAGCAGATAAAGAAGGTGCACCAACAAAAAGACCCAAATACCAGACCAAGAAGTCAAAACCGTCTCATAATTATGCAAATGGTGCTGCTCCAACTAAGGTGGAAGGAAATGTTGAACATAAAGAAAAAGAGCAGGAACAACAAGATGCAGAGCCTGAGGTAGAATCTATGGAATTAGAAAAGGTTGAGGAAGAGGAATCAGTTCAAGTGGAGGAGAAACCACAAGTTGTCAATGGAACTGAGGAGAATGGAATGGAGCAAGATGATGATGATGATGAGGAATGGGATGCAAAGAGCTGGGATGATGTTAATCTTAATGTTAAGGGTGCTTTTGATGATGAGGAGATTGATTCTGAACCTGAAACTGTTGTAAAGAAAGAGACAAAGAGTGCTGCTATGGCTTCTCAAAGTGACAGTTAATTTCCTCATCTAATTTCTTTTTGGACTAGAATTTTTTTTTATTCTCTTCTATTTGCTTTTGATTATTGGTTAATTTTGTAATTTCTTCTTTGTTTTTTCAATTTTACAGTCCATCCTGCATCCTCAAAGCCTGCTGCAGTTACATCCAAAACTCTTGTCCCCTCACAACCAGTGAAATCTCAGGATCCTGAAAATAAGAAATCTCAACCTGAAGTTGAAATTACCGAAAAAAAAGGGAGAAAAGATAGTGTTGCTAAAAATAGAGCGTCACCTTCAGATGCCACTCCTAAACAGAGTGATGAAAACCTCCGTTCTCCAATTTGCTGTATTATGGGCCATGTTGATACCGGTAAAACCAAGTTGTTGGATTGTATCCGAGGCACTAATGTGCAGGAAGGTGAGGCTGGGGGTATTACGCAGCAGATTGGTGCAACATACTTTCCTGCTGAGAACATAAGAGAGAGAACAAAAGAATTGAAAGCTGATGCAAAATTGAAGGTCCCTGGTCTTTTGGTTATTGATACACCTGGCCATGAGTCCTTTACAAATCTGCGGTCTAGGGGTTCAGGTTTGTGTGACATTGCAATCTTGGTTGTTGACATTATGCATGGCTTGGAACCTCAAACAATAGAATCACTCAATCTCTTGAAGATGAGAAATACAGAATTCATTGTTGCATTGAATAAGGTGAGGTTATATTATCATCGGTATAACTTTTATCTAGAAGAGCTTATGCTCTATGCCCCTTCATTGATGATAATATGTATAATTATCTTTTGAATATTTGCAGGTGGACAGACTCTATGGTTGGAAAGTTTGTCGCAATGCACCAATAGTGAAGGCAATGAAGCAACAAACAAAAGATGTACAGAATGAATTCAATATGAGACTTACACAGGTCATGCATGTCTAAAACTTTGTGAGTTTTTTCAGTTTGCTTGTAGATGCTAAAATTTCGTCTCTGCTTTTGTTTGGATTTCAGATTATAACTCAATTCAAGGAACAAGGGCTAAATACTGAACTGTACTATAAAAACAAGGAAATGGGAGAAACTTTCAGCATTGTTCCTACAAGTGCTATTAGGTACAGCATTGACCACCCTATTCTTCCCTTTCCTTGCACTCATTAGATGTAAAATCCACTTTTATTTTGTATCCTTGTCTTTGTTTTCTGTGTTCAGGTACTAATATGATAAATTTTCCCTGTTTTCTAGCGGAGAAGGCATTCCTGATTTATTATTGTTACTGGTTCAATGGACTCAGAAAACTATGGTTGAGAAACTTACATTTAGCAATGAAGTGCAGGTGTGCTTGCTTTCTGAGTTCTCATATTTCGATGAGTGTGCTGCCTTAAGAAAATGCAAATTTTAATTGTTGTTTTGCACTGTTCACCAGTGTACGGTATTGGAGGTCAAGGTCATTGAAGGCCATGGAACAACAATTGATGTTGTGTTAGTCAATGGTGTTCTTCATGAGGGAGATCAAATAGTTGTTTGTGGCTTGCAGGTACGCTCAAACCTTCTTCATTTTTAGGCTATGATAAATTAATAATCCTGCTAATTAATTTTCTTTATAGGGGCCCATTGTTACAACTATTCGAGCCTTGTTAACACCTCACCCCATGAAGGAGATCCGAGTTAAAGTATGTCCCTTTTTCTTTTAATGTTTTTATCATGTCTTTTACTATTTAGAACTCTTGTTGGGTGTATAAAATTATGTGAAACAGGTTTATTAGCCAAAAAAAAAAAAAAAGTGAAGACAAAAAAGTTGTTTTACATGATGGAGGAGTTTCTAAATTTTCATGATTCTGCATCCTTTGGGTTTAGGCATTCTTTTAAGCACAAGCTGTTAAAGTTATGTTGGAATCATAGTTATTAAGGAGAGAGGTGACACTAAGACAACAAAGTACCTTATTATTGTCTTAGGCTAGAGGCAATGTAATGGCCTTTTTGAAGTGAGGTGCTATATATATATATAAAGTCAACTATATAGATATTTATGTAAATATCATATTATTACATTTTAGTTAATATAGTTATAGAAATATATTCTAATTAATAAACATAATTATAAGAATATATCCCTAGTTAGATAACATAATTATATGATATATATCATTAATTGGTTAATATAATTATAGACATATATATATATATATATGTGTGTGTGTGAGTCGACTATATAGATATTTATGTAAATATCATATTATTACATTTTAGTTAATATAGTAATAGAAATATATTCTAATTAATAAACATAATTATAAGAATATATCCCTAGTTAGATAACATAATTATATGATATATATCATTAATTGGTTAATATAATTATAGACATATATATATATATGTGTGTGTGTGTGTGTAGATGTATATAAAGTCAACTACATAGATATTTATGTAAATATCATATTATTATCTTCCTAATTAGTTAATGTAATTATAGAAATATATCCTAATTAATTTACATAATTATAAGAATATATTCCTAGTTAACATAATTATATGATATACATTCTTATTAGTTAGCATAATTATAGACATATATGTGTGGGTGTGTGTATATATATATGAAGTCAACTATGTAGATATTTATGTAAATATTATATTATTCTCTTCCTAATTAGTTAATATAATTATGAGGATATATCTCTAATTAGTTAGCATAATTATATGATATATAATTTTGTTAGTTAGCAACTTAGCATAATTCTAGGGATATTTTCCCTAACTAGTTAGCATAACTATAATGTTATTTTCTCTAACTAGTACCAAAATTTTAGTTCTCTAACCAACAGCTTTAAAAGGAAACTTTGAATTAGAGTTTGGTGTTCAAAAAGCCAAAAAAAGGAAACTTGAATTAGTGTTTGGTGTTCAAAAAACCAAAAAAAAGAGGAAACTTTGAATTAGTCTCATCTCCCGCCCTGAGCCAAGTGAGGCAAGGCATTCGCCTCTTGCAAGAGGCCTGGCCTAAGTGAGGCGAGGATCCCAAAGCATTTTGGCTCCTTTTATAATACTAGTTGGAATTTTATTTCTTTTGTTAAATGAACTTGAAATAGCCAGCACACTAGTTCTATTAGGTCATCTAATTGTGTGAAACTTAAAATAGTGGCCATAATATTGTAAGTTGCTTTGCTGATAGCCGACAGTTTCTCCCTTCTTTTCTTTTAATATTAATACATTACATTGTAGAGGATTTAATTCGTTAAATATCTCAAAACTGTGTGGCATTTCTTTCCAATGAAATTTGTGGAATTTTGTTTGGATAGTCAAGCAAGTAACAATTAATACTTGGATAGCTTATCATCCTAAATGTAGTGACAAAAAATAAATGAACAAATAATATAGTGGCTTCCAGTTTGTTGCATCCTATATCGGTTAAGGATGAAAATTATGTGCCACTTATAAGGCCTTTGGTCACCCATCTTTTCTTGAGCTAGCTTCCAGGGTGGAGTTAGGTCCGGTCTATTTTTATAACATGGTATCAATGCCTCTCATCAGATGTTGGGCCTCCCATGTATTTGGGTTAGGCGTGTTAAGCCTTCCTTTTGTATTTCATGATCTAGCTGGTTTGGGAGTGGGGTGTGTTGAATCTCACATCGGTTAGGGATGAAAATTATGTGCTACTTATAAGGCCTTGGTGCCCTTCCCGTCTTGAGCTAGCTTCTTAGTGGAGTTAGGCCTGGTCTATTTTCTTAACACAATCATTTAGAACAATTCTTTAGGACACTCATTTGAACCCCCCAAAGTGGATGCCCAAAAAGAAGCAAGGGAGAACAATATGTTCCTTCATGAATTGTAAATATCTTGCTAAAAATCTTGGTTCATTTTCGTGTAGGATGTGTTTCTGCACCAAACTCCTGCTATACATCTTCCTATTTACCGCTTAAACTATCAAGGATTTGACCTGCAACATTCTAGGATCATATTTGTAGAAGTTTTTCTGTGGGGCTTGAACGTTTCCAGACATATTTCTCGTAGCATCTTTGAGGCCATATTTTTGCTACATCTACTAATTTGCCTCACACAGCTTTTCAATATCATGATGCAAATTTTGTTGGCTGGGTTACAGTCATATTGAATGAGTTTTGCAGTTTGCCTGCAGATGTGAAAATAGGAAGTAATGAAGGTGATGGTTTCCTTAATGATTGTATATGTTTATCACCTTGTTCATTTGGAAATTCTTTTGCTGAGATAATGACTTTGCATGTGTGCATGTTTCTGAATTACAATTTTCTCTTTTACTTTTTGTGTTCTTAAAATGTGATAGGATTAAGGCTTGTTTTCACATCATTGTTTGAGAAATTCTAAAAATGTGATGATCCTTTCATGTGGTTTATTAGCTTGTATGATGATTTAGATATTCATGTATCGATGTATCTGTACCAGAAATAGCTTCCTCAAATATGTGTGTGTGTGCGCGCGCATGTGATGGATCTTGATTTGGTGGTTGTCTGATTTCAGGGCGCATATATACATCATAAAGAAATCAAGGCTGCACAGGGCATCAAGATTACTGCACAGGTGATTTTAGTTTGCATAGTATAGTAATAAAATGCCAGTTTCAAGCAAATATATGCTGTGAATGCATTGATTGATTGTCGACTGTTCCTATTGAATGAAGTTCTGATGTCCTTTGTTCTAAATGTAGGGCCTTGAGCATGCTATTGCTGGCACAGGTCTATATGTGGTTGGAGCTGATGATGATTTGGATGATGTCATGGAAGCTGCAATGGAAGACATGAGGTCGGTCATGAGCCGGATTGACAAGAGTGGCGAGGGAGTTTATGTCCAAGCATCTACCCTTGGGTCATTGGAAGCATTACTGGAGTTTTTGAAGTCACCTGCAGTGAGCATTCCTGTTAGTGGCATAGGCATAGGCCCAGTACACAAAAAGGATGTTATGAGGGCTAGTGTAATGCTTGAGAAGAAAAAGGAATATGCCACTATATTGGCATTTGATGTCAAAGTGACACAAGAGGCTCGGGAACTTGCAGATGAGTTGGGTGTCAAGATTTTCATTGCTGATATTATCTATCACTTGTTTGATCAATTCAAGGCGTATATTGACAACTTGAAGGAGGAAAAGAAGAAGGAAGCTGCAGATGAAGCAGTCTTCCCATGCATTCTTAAGATTTTACCAAATTGCATTTTCAACAAGAAAGATCCGATTGTGTTGGGAGTGGATGTTATTGATGGCATAGCCAAGGTACATGCTGATTTGATGTCATTTTTTGTTTTTACTCCTATATTTCATAACTGTGAGCATGTTTCGGTCTGGTTCTGAGCAGAAATCAGAACTGGAAAGTGACTGGCAGTTCCTGTCCTAGGGGCCTGGGGACTTATTACTGGACTGTAGGATTCTGTTCACAGTTGCAGTTGAATTTCATTTCATTTCATTTCAATTTGATTTTATCATATCTCACAGTTAATAATTTTTTAGAATCTTCTAAAAGGTGAAAAATCTAGTTCTTGACCTGGATTGGCCCAGTCCAGTTTTAGTCCTGTTCAAGATGGTTCTGGTCAAATCTGGTTTGACTGTTTGTCTGGTTTAGGTCCAAACCCAGAATGGACCCATGTCAACATCATTTTGTGCTCAAGTCCGTGAAAAATTGTATCAGTTCACGACATGCATGGCCTTGTATGTTGAATGAGTGTCTGAAGTTTGGCAATTAATATTTAGCCTCAGTATCTAACAGGGCTACTTCATGTAGAACCAGTGCCAGAGTTTAGCTCGGTCTTTGTTAAACTAATTTTCAATCTGGTGTTAGACATGATGCTGATGCCAGTATTAATATATCCAAGTTTTTACCTGGTGTTATCCCATAAATCCTTAAGCTTATTTCACTGCTAGTATGTATGGCATTTGCTGAACCCTCATCTGATACTGTGCTTCTCTCACAGATTGGGACTCCAATTTGTATTCCTGAAAGAGAATTTATTGACATTGGTCGGATTGCATCTATTGAGAATAACCATAAGCCTGTTGATTATGCCAAGAAGGGCCAGAAGGTTGCCATTAAGGTATTGTTAATTGTTAATGATTCATGTTTAAATTTTATCAACCTCAGCACTATATTAATTTGGTCTGATTGGGTGTTTTGTGGTGTCTCGCAGATTGTTGGCTCCAACCCTGAGGAGCAGCAAAAAATGTTTGGCAGGCATTTTGAGATTGAAGATTTACTCATCAGCCACATCTCAAGGAGGTCAATTGATATTCTGAAAGCCAATTATCGGGTAAGTTGAATCTGGACAAAATAATGTTAAATTAATTTAATTGTAGGATCTGTTGCCATTGCTTTATGGCTTACTTTTTGGGTCGTTTATAGGATGATCTGTCCATGGATGAGTGGAAGCTGGTAGTCAAACTGAAGAACATATTCAAGATACCTTAGGTGTAAAGTAATACGAATGGCTGGGGTGTGTTTTCACAAATACTTCAAAGATTGTATCGGTCGTCTAATGTAAAGATGCAGAGGTTTTGTTCGAGGGACATGGGTTCAATTTCTAGACCATACAGTTACAGTGGATGTCACTTGATAAATAAAGAGAGAATGCGGAGGCAACAGAAAGTGAATCACAATTTCTCCTGCAATAGGCCCTTTGTCCAAATCGGAGGAGCTGAAATGGTCATCATGATGATGCCTCGCAGATTTTTGATATAATGTTTATTTACTTGGTGGTGATATAGGAGAGTTCCATGTAATCAAGCAATTACAGGGTTGTAAAAGCTGGAGATTGTGACTGATGGCTGATGCTAACTTCATGTTTTGCCGGAAATTTTTCTGAGCTCTCTATTAACAAATTCTTTTTCATGGTAATGTGGGGCATTTGATATCTTTCTTTTGCTATTTGCAATAAATCAAGTTCAGATATGGTTTGTTTTGACATTTCTGAATTATAGGATCTCCCTTACTCTTGCGCGCCTAAATTCACTAGGTGTTATTTTATAAAACGTTTCACTTCTTTTTTTTTTTATAAATTTTAAAAAATACTAAGTTAACAGCTTAAATTTGAATGTTATAATTTGATTTGCTTCAAGGGATTCAGATTTGTTTGAAGTTCAACAGTTATAAAGTTATAGCATTCATTTTATAGTGTGAGAATTTTGTAAAATTATTTATATAATATGGAATCATCTAATGTATTAGCAATTGGATTGCAGTTGTATGCTTAGCTTAGTTGAATTTTGGAAGATTTTTTATTCAATATTTCACTCTTTCATTCCCCAGATTGAAGAAAATGAACATTTCAAATTCGTTATTTTATTCCTAGTGAAAAAGGGCTGCTCCCCTTAACAAAGGCCCACGCGGAAACCCTAGCTAACGTAGAGGAGGTCATTTTGATAATCGCCGGCACTTTCAAGGTTTGCATATGCCTTTCCTCATTTTTCAAATATGAATTTGAGTTCTTCCTCTTAAGAATGTACCGTGCCTTGCAACCATAGACAGTACTAGCGGGGGAGCCTTCAATAAACATCGAACTGAAATTGAGATCCAAAACAATCGATTTCATTAATAGGAAAATTTTGAATCCAATCAAATAAAATTGTTTTAATTCGATTTATAATTATTAATATAAATTCGATGTTTTATGATAAAAAAATTGCATCTCCAGAATTAATTTTCTCCTTAAAGATTCGAAAATCTATCAAAATGGTAATGAGTAAATATGAATATTTGATCGTCAAGCTGAGAATTAAGATGTGTCTTAACAAGGATGTGAACTAAGAAGTGATGGTAGTGTCTGCTCATACTGAGTTGGATAACTAATTGCAACTATTTTGCATTATGAAATACTGTGAGCTTCAATTCATCTACAACGGTCGAGCAGAGTGTAGTTGCATGTAGTACTAATCTTTCAAAGGACTACACTTTGCTATATTTACTCCATGATATCGGAACTGACTTCCAACAATTTTCCATTGTGAACAAGGTCTGTGGTGATACCAAAACTGATTTTCAACAATTTTCCGTTGTGAAGAAAGTCCTTCTTGCTCATGGTGTCCATAAAAAATAAACAATGATTTCTAGATGGTATAATTCAAAAGCCATCAAAGAAAGATCATTTTATCTTCCTTGAATACAAGTGTAACAACTTAAAAGTTGCTTGGCTATTAAGGTCAATTTCACCTTCTATTGACTCGACCGTGTTCTACTTGGAAGATGCCAGGCAGAATTGGGACAAGTTGTACCAAAGATTTTCTCAACATAATGACTCTAGAGTATG